>OZ018402.1:51369527-51483654 GCA_963969585.1 Drosophila helvetica
TCAGAAGGAAATTTTGAATCGGCGGAGATCTATTTTGAAGTCCCGGCCGCAGATGACCGGAAAGACGAAGAGGTGGTCGTATCATTCAAGAGCTACAGCGCTGAGCCAGTTTCGTTGATCATTCAGGTGGACACCAAACCCGTGAATAACACAAAGGGGGTGATTTGCGCGGCGCTTCTGCTGATTTTCCTGTACGTGCTCCTCATCTGGGAGATAACGGATCGGACGTTCGCTGCCCTTATGGTATCATCGGCCTCCATCGTTCTCCTAGCCGCCATGGGGCACGACCCTCCCTGAAGACCATCTTGTCCTGGATTGATTTCAATACTCTTATGCTGCTGATGGGAATGATGATCATGGTGGCCATCCTGTCGGAGACAGGGGTGTTCGACTACCTGGCAGTGTACGCCTATCGCATATCACGCGGCAACGCCTGGCCTCTCATATTCTTCCTGTGCCTTTTCACCGGAATTTTATCCGCGTTGATGGACAATGTAACGGTTGTGCTGATGATGGTGCCCGTGACGATCCGGCTCTGCGAAGTGATGGCGCTGCGCACAACTCTGGTGCTGATCGTGATCGTGATCTACTCGAACATCGGCGGCACCCTGACGCCGGTGGGGGCTCCGCCGAACATGGTCTTAGTCACCGATAACGATGTGACGGATAGCGGAATTAATTTCTTAAACTTCACGCTGCACATGTTTCCAGGCGTGTTTATCAGCATGTGCACTTCATTCTTCGTTTTATATTTTATGATCCGCAAGAAGCTGTATATCGTCGACGAGGACCCAATGACCCACGCCGTCAAGACGCTGCAGAGGGAAGCTGAGAAGGTGTCCGCCATCACGGCAGATGAGAAAGCACATCGTCGGAATATCCTGAAACGCATCGAAGAGCTCAAGGCTAAGGAAGAGGCGAGGACCAGACCTTCGATGGTCATGCTAGCGCCAGTCGAAAACTACTTCGAGACGCTGGCCACGTTGGAGATGAAGTACGGAGTTCGGGACAAGCCGCTTCTGATCAAGTGCTGCATTGCCCTCGGGTTCGCCGTTGCCCTGTTCGTCCTCCACTCGATCTTATACTTTAAGGGCGCCTCGCTCACCACGGTTGCCATGCTGGCAGCCCTTCTGCTGCTCATCCTGGCCAACAAGCAGGCCATGGATGTGATTCTCTTTCGTCTGGAGTGGGCCACACTGCTCTACTTCTCCGCTCTCTTCGTCCTCATAGAGGCCTTGTCCAAGATGGGCCTCATCAAATGGATAGGAGACATCACGGTCAGTATAATCCTGAGCGTGGACAAGAAGAACCAGTTGACAGTTGCCATCATGATGCTGCTCTGGATCTCCGCAGTGACCTCCGCCTTTGTCGACAACATACCCATCACCCAGATGATGCTCAAGCTGACCGTCCAGCTGGCCAAGAACAACAAGCTCGACCTGCCGCTGGCCCCGCTCGTCTGGGCCCTGGCCTTTGGCGCCTGCTTTGGGGGCAATGGCAATGGCGCCTCGGCCAACGTGGTCACCGTGGGACTGGCCCAGCAGCACGGCTTTAAGATCTCCTTCATGAGCTTCTTTGTCGTCGGCTTTCCCGTGATGATATTCACGGTGATAATTGCTTCCTTGTATCTACTCTGTGCACACTCACTTTTTGCCTGGCATAAGCAATAAATGTCCACCACTCCCGTGTATCGTACTGGCTGTGGACAGGCGGGTCCAGAGACCACAGACTGCGATGGGCTCGCGGTGGCTTGAAACGTCCTTCGACGGACGGGCAGCAGGGCATAGGGTATGCCCAGGGATGTCGAGCATCCGTTGAAGCTCTGCACCTGTCCGTAGTTGGTCGTCACGAACACATCTCGATCCAGTGTCAGTCTTCCCCTGCAAATCCTCACGCCAACCGGCCAGCACTACCGGTTTCAATTTTCAATGAAAACATTCACATTTCCACTAATTTAACCAATTGACATACAATTTCATTAAAATCAATGTGAAACCCTGTTAAAATCAGCTAAAGTTAGGTTTCTCTCTCTCCTATAGAATGAGGATTCTTGCCCAACATATTGAAATACTTAAATACGTAAATTCAAATTCGGCGCCTCTCTTTTTTTAGAATCTTGCGACTTTTTTTCCCTTTTTTGTGCTGTTCATTTTCGTAGCTGTTATTTGTAATGTTAATTTTGACTGAATTAAATGTTATTTACATTACTCATTTGCATTCAACCCGAAAATTTAAAAAAGAACGAGGGGGAACGTTGTGAGCCGCGTCTCTACTTTATACCCGGTACTCAGTCAGTATATATGTATGTGAGCTTGTAATTTATTACATGTTCTGGTAAAGGGACAAATTTAATTTTAGCCAAAAAAGAAAAAAAGTAATTAAGTCGAACCTTTTCGGAGATTTTGATCTATTAGATGTTTCCATATTTGTTTACATAAATTTTTGACATCTGCCATTTCTACATGTTTTTATCTACTTCCTACATATACATACACGGCTGTGTGCGAGAGAGAGAGGGAATCAGTCTGCGCTTGGGAGGCCACTGAAATTTCATTTGTTCCTTCTGACTATATTTATGATCCGATCTGATCCAAATTCAATACTCTGATAGATATAGTCATTTTCTATGATTCTGCGTTTTTGGTTTTCCCGTATCTTCAAAATTGTAGATTTTCATCTTTTGTGGGGGCGGAAGGGGGCGTGGCCAAATTTTAAAACAAACTCGTCTCGGTTTGATATCACAGGAGCTTGGATAGAAAGTTTGGTGGTTCTAGCTCTTATAGTCTCTGAGAACTAGGCGTCAAAAAATTCGATCAGGCATAGCGCCTACCCCTGTGTGTGAGAGAGAGCTAGAGGGAACGATGCATTTCGAAATGGTTTTCTTCATTGTAGCTATATTTATCATCTGATCTGATCCAGATTCAACAATCTGATAGATAAGGTCAGTGTCTATGATTCTGCGTTTTTAGTTTTCTCGTATCTTTAAAATTGTGCATGCCACAGATTTTCGTCCTTGGAATGGGCGGAAGGGGGCGGGGCGAAATTTTGAAATACACTTGTAACAGTGCGATAGGACAGGAGTCTGGATACAAAATTGTGTTCCTCTAGCTTTTATGGTCTTTGAGCTATAGGCGCTAATGAAGACGGACAGACGGACAGGCTCACAACGTTCCCCCTCGTTTAATTTTGAAAAATAGTGGGTGAAGCGGTTAACCCCTTTTCATGTTTAAATATCAACAAAAATCGGTTTAATGGTCTGGGGCAGGCTCCTAAGTCAGCTAGAAACTAAAATACTGATACTGAAAGTCATTGAATCCAAAACCAAATTCGTTTATTTATGGCTCAAAAGAGCTCGAGGTGAGAGTCGCAGTGTCGACAGGTGTCTTTCCGCTGAGGAGAGCTGGCCCACAAGGGCGCCCTTTTCGGAAACGACTAACAACGTTCGTAGGTAGTGAAACACACAAAAACACTACATAAGCATTAAAACGGAGTTTGTGAGGAGAAAAGCTTCACCCCACTACAAGTGAACCGATCCTGCCCACTACGGCCATTTTGCAAAAAACTGCTGCCTTGACAGGAACACTCGACCGCACGCTCCATGTCCGCATCCTCCGTTGGAGGATCAGCATCGAGGATGAGGTCCAGTATACTCTGGGACTGCTTTTTGGTGTCGCTTTAACGGTCGTGATTGATAGTGCTGTGAGTTGTGCACACAACTTGTGCTTGCATCACTGGGGTTCCAGTTGCCGAAGACGGTTATCTCAAGTGGACTGAATGGGAAATTGAGATGTGGATGGGGTATGAAGCAGCGATCATTTTTACTCACCTGTATGGCACCTCCAATAAATGCAATTGCCCTTGTCTTAGAAGCGCAGATTGTCAACGGATATGCCCTCGTTGCGATGCGGCCATGACCAGCCTCGCCGACATCCACATTTAAACTAAAAGTATTATATATTTAAATATTTGATCTCAGAAAAAATATATGTATATGTGGGCTGGGTTTTACAAATTGCGATTCCTAGAAAAAGCAGAAACGAGCAAGAGGGAATTCGCTACCAGGCGAATTCCCAATCGACACAGGAGAGCGCACAATTAAGCAGATCGGCGAGAACTAAAAAGTGTCATAATCTCCAATGAATTCTAAAGTAATGGGTGTTTTCTTTGAGAGCGTCGTCGACAAAAACCAATACAAACAAGCAGACATAAGATGTGTACACATCTCAGCCTCACGTATAGGACGAGAGAGCGGTTCGCTCTTTGTCTCTCTGACTATCTGTCTGTCTCTATTTCGTTGCGGAATCGAAATTGGATTCCAAACAGCCAAAATCGACCTGCTCATCTAACTATTTATATTGTCTTTGACTCAACTGTCACACAATTTCTTGATTGCGTACTTATTCAGATCAAACATACTTAAATATTTTTTAAGTGTTTTAAAAATTTGAATCTACTTTGAAATGGCAAACTATTTTTTGTACCCAGAGGAACGGGAGAAGCTCGAAAATTGGCTCCAGAAATTGAATATTAAACTCGACTACCGCACTCGTCACCAGTTCCGGGATGCCATGCCCGTGGCCAGACTCGTGGACAAGATACACAAGGATCTTGTAGATCTCAGCATATACAGAGCCTGTACCAGCGTGCCGATGATGCAAAACAACTGGAAAATATTCAAAATTCACGTGTTGAATGGACTGAAAATAGGCCTATCCGATATGGATCTGGAACATCTAGCTTTGGGTACCGAGGGAGCTATTGATCAACTTCTCTTTTGTATAATGTACAGCCAGAACGAAGGCCTCTGAGTTGAGGGTTTTTTCAATCGAAATAATAAATTACTTGTGGGAATAATTTGGATGAATTGGGTAATTTCAAGAGACATTTATATGCTCATCACAAGGCAATAAGTATTTTGGAGACTATTTGGTATAAGTTAGGTCCTCTTTCCTATATTTAAATGTATGTCGGATCATAATACTGTTTGCAATGTATTGGTTATTCACTACGAAATTGGTTTCAGTGTTCCCTTGTATCGTCTTCTTTGCACTTTGCGGTTTGGTATTGCGCGCTGGTCATCCCATTGTCACGTACGCACTGTTTTGTGTTGGTGTTAGTTAGAGCGAGCGTATAGAGAGCGACAACGTTCAGAACATGGTGAAATTATGTATAGGTGGCGTATTCACCACATGTGCTCTCTTTCGGGGACGTTATTTTTGTCAGTCAAATGTGTTCGAAAGAGGTAGTGTAGCGACGATTTTCTCTTTGTCTTCTTCATTCTTTACGAATGGACTCGTAAACAGAAAACAAGGAAAAAATGTGCTCACTATTATTTGAACTATAATATTATTATAAGCTTTAAACTATTTCTTTTTATTTATTTGCGGAAAAGTTTTCTTTTCTGGTAGCAGCAGTGTTGCCAATTTAGTCTTTTGCCGGATAGATCTGTCCCTTTTAAAACTAAGTCAGCCGGAAAAAATTTCAAACATCCCCTATCCGGAAATCTATCCTTTTTTTGGGTTGAGTTAGCATTTTTCCGCATTTAATTTTTTACTTGAACTTGGGTACTTATACCCGTATGACATTAGACTTTGAAGCTGGACTAGCTGCAAAAATATTGGTAGCCTTATGCAAAAAGCATGCAGTGAGAGCGAGAGATATATGCGTCCAGTTGTTTTTCCAGTTGAGCTGGGAGCAGCGCTGCGGCAGAGTTGATCGATTGCGTACCTGCAACTGTTTGACGGGCAATGCGCTGTGCACTATGTTAGTGGGGGATTAGTGAAGAAGTTCTGTATGCGTTGATCCTCGTTGGCAGTTGTCGGGGCCTGCGAATTCTCTAATGGACAATTATTCCAATGGGAGTTATGTATGAAATATTTTATAAATATTTACATATGCATATCCACTCACTATATTCATATTTTCTATATTAAACAAAATTATGATCTAGAGCATATACAAAACGAGTTATTCTGATATTATAAGGCATATATGGATGTGCACCCATACATCCAAATACGCTGAAGCAAAACAAAATAAAACAGAAACCAAAAACCCAAGAGCCCAAGAACTGACAATTCACACAATCAAAAATTTTTTGTGTATTATAACACATACACCAATGCAATTACTTCGTTGCTGTCGGCTTCTGCTAACGCCGCGTCATGAGCCGAACAGTTCCTGTACCTAGCCGAACGCTTGGTACTGCATTTCTCAGACTTCGTTTGCGACAGCCGTTTGTATGAAATGGTACATCTATATATTGTATGGTTAATGATACTAGCCTTTAATAGGCGCTATATTTTACTGGCGGGAATACCAGCTGATCTCTGAGTCCACAATCGTGTCGATAGGCTAACTATCGATAAGAATCTGTGGATTTCGTTCAGCTTGCTAGATACTGAGGCCAGTAAAATGCAACCGAAAAATTCCTGGCCCAGTTTTTATACCCGGTACTCGAAGAGTAAGGGGGTATATAAGATTTGTTGAAAAAATTAATATGTGTAACACCCAGAAGCAAGCGTTTCTGACCTCATAAAGTATATATATTCTTGATCAGCATCAATAGCCGAGTCGATATAGCTATAGTGATGGAAAAAATAATAGAAACGACATATTTTTTTCGTATATTTCAAAATTTTGTTCAATGAAAATTTTTTTTTTTTTTTTTAATAATATCACTCTAAATTAACTTTTTAATTTTTTAGGCCTGGAAAAAATAATTGAAACGGGAGACTTGAGGCTAAGAAAAACAAATCTTTAGCTTCAAAGGCTAGTAGATTTACTTTTAACTTTAATATTTGGTTATGGCACTGTGATTTTTAGTGACTTCGGCACATCGACGACCCATGGAATCGACCAGTTCGGCCCAAATTGATGGATCAATGGAGTACCATTTGGATTGAACTTTTTGCCACAAATCATTTTAATTTTTGAACTTATAGCCTCCAATCCTATTTCTTAAGATCTCCAAAACTGCCCTATAGGATTTAGGTCTGGTTGCTGTGCAGGCCATATCATCAGTGGAACTTTGTTGCCCAATAACCATTTAGAGGTCAGCATTTGGGAGTGTTTCGGGTCATTATCCTGCGGGAAATACCACTTTAACTGCATTTTCTATTCAGCATTATACTGTCCAGTATATTTACGTAGAGGACGGCACACATTTTTTCCTTTATACAATATATTGGACCAACACCCGAATAAGAAACGCATCCCCACCGCACGATGTTTCCACCACCATGCCTAACCGTTTTAATAGAGTACCTTGGGTGGTGGGAAGCGTTCTTTAAGTGCCTAATATGTGGTTTGCCAACAAATCCAAACAAATCTTAGTTTCATTCGACTACAACAAATATTTGCAATTTGGACAAAAAAAATGCACCTTCGCAAAAATTTACTCGGTTTCTGAAATTTTTTTTTTTAAATATGATACGTTTTGAGCTAGGCGGTCTTTTTAATCGACACCAATTAGACTATATATTATAGTACGGATATTGACTGATGCATTTGGATAATTTCTCTGATCTTCCGATGACAGAAACGGATTTTCTTTTTATTTTATAACAAGGAGGGTGTCGAATTTCTTTGATAATGCGCTCGTTTTTTCGCGTGTATTTGGGTTTTTATACCCGGTACTCGAAGAGTAAAGGGGTATATTAGATTTGTGCAAAAAATGGATGTGTGTAACACCCAGAAGGAAGCGTTTCCGATCCCATAAAGTATATATATTCTTGATCAGCATCAATAGCCGAGTCGATATAGCTATGTCTGTCTGTCCGTCCGTCCGTCCGTCTGTCCGTCTTCATTAGCGCCTATAGCTCAAAGACTATAAAAGCTAGAGGAACACAATTTTGCATCCAGACTCCTGTCCTATCGCACTATTACAAGTGTATTTTAAAATTTCGCCCCAACACATTCCGCCCACTCAAAGGACGAAAATCTGTGGCATGCACAATTTTAAAGATACGAGAAAACTAAAAACGCAGAATCGTAGAGAATGACCATATCTATCAGAGTGTTGAATGTGGATCAGATCGGATCATAAATATAGTCAGAAGGATCAATTGAAATTTCAGTGGCCTTCCAAGCGCAGACTCATTCCCTCTCTCTCTCGCACACAACCGTGTATGTATATGTAGGAAGTAGATTTAGACATGTAGAAAAGACAGATGTAAAAAACGTATGAAAACATCTAATATATAAAAATCTCCGAAAAGGTTTACTTAATTTTTTTTTCTTTTTTGGCTAAAACTAAATTTATCCCTTTTGCGAACATGTAATAATGTAATTTACTACAAGCTCAAATACATATATACTGACTGAGTACCGGGTATAAAGTAGAGCCGCGGCGGTAGACGCGGCTCTTAACGTTCCCCCTCGTTTTTGATTGTGTTGTTTTATTATATAAAAAATATCACTAAATAATAAAATCAATAACATTACTTGCTGTAACTAATTAGCTAAAACCTTTCCAGGTACCTTTCCTTAATGTGTACACAACGACCGAACATTTCTTAGGGTTTATTGAGATATTCCAACGGCAGGCCCAGTGCTCGAATCTCTTTAGGTATAGCTGTAAACTTTCAGTTGCATCGTATACGCAACTAGCTCTAGAGAGAACTGCAGTGTCATCTACGAAGGTGGCATTAACCTCCTCTAATGTTATGGAAGTTTCTGAGTTTGTGAAATGGTTGTCTATACTACAATATAATTGCTTCATTTGGTTTGAAGTAATATTTTGAAGATCTTAGTGTTTCACAGATTCCGACGGGATCTCGTCGTGGTCGTATCTTCAAAATGTTTTAGTTCCGCTTTAGTACGAACCCTTTTGGCAGCTGGTCGTATCTTCGAAATGCTTTAGTTCCACTTTAGTACGAACGCTTTTGGCAGCTGCGGGAACACCTTCAGCCCCATAATCAGCTGCTTTCCTCTCAACGGATTTCGCATGTACTAGCTAATAATAGTCTTCTGTTCGCGGTTGGTTAGCAAGGACGCCCAGAACGAGCCTTTGACAAGATACTACCAGTCGAATTGAAATTATTGATCACTTTTTGGATAGAGAAGTGGGCTCTACCAACTAGAACACCAATTTGTCTATACTATTTTCCTTCCAAGAACCATTTTATAATCATTTTTCGCTTCTCAACAGAAATTTCCTTGCCTTTCTGTTCCATGCTGCAATTCTCCTGAATTCGACGCAAAATTTCAATAACAACTGCGCAATACTTATGCTTAGACAATCTGAAGGAGATCGACGCCAAAAAACCTAACGGTAATCGCACAATCTTGCATTCCACGCAGCTTCAAACAGCTGTACGCAGACTCTTGCGTGTACACATTTTCGTAGTGTTAAGTTTACAATTAAGAATAAAATATAAGACATTGTTAAATAGTTCTATACAAAATACGTCATTGAAGACAATAAATTAAAGTTTTGTTTAAAAAAAGAATGGATTAATAATATGCATAAATGGCCGAACAATTTGTGTTTAAAGTTTGATTTTGAAATTTTGTGGGGGTCTACGAAGAGAGCTCTGTTAATTCGGCGAATATTATCTTTGGGTTGAATTCTAGCGTTATTGGATTCCAATGAAACAATTTTATTGTCCACCTATGACGTAACAGGGATATCGGCCCACCATATTCGGCAACATATTAAATAGACTAACCGCGTGGAAGCTTTATATCTTTATTTTCATTGGACTTATTATTTGGGATTATGTTTCTACTTATAGTTCCTAAAGCCAAGATTCCTCCTTCAGCTAAAAACTTTAAAAGGGGGCAATGAATTAAAGTAATTAAAAGTGAATTCAACTAAAAGTTAACATGTACATATGTTGCATTAGTACATCAATATAATTGTACATACATATATGTATGTACATACATATATCTGCAACATAGCGATAATCTCAATTTAAGCAAAATAAAAAACATGAAACATAAAATCTTGACGGCACATCTATTATAGGTATAACTACCTTCAATTAAATTTTATAATTTTTATAAGCAAATCAAATTTGTTATACTAATAACTTGAGTTTACAAACTTCGAATGGAGGCCAGAGGCGTATTTCACAAAATTGGCGGGAAAAGTGCACATCAATTTTTTAAATATACCTTGGACAATGTGATCAAGCCACAAAACAGATTAAACGTATATTGTAGCTTTACGTCGAATTAACACAGACGCAGATTAACGCAGACAGTATTGTGCAGTGCGATTAAATTTTAAAAGCAACCCCCTCCCCCCCTCCCCACACCCCTTTCGCACAATTAGTATTAAGTTATTAATATATTTGTGCTGGTTCGGGGCCTGCGTGAATACTCAACGAGTGTAAGTGTTCCAGTTGATGTCAAACGGTATTGGAGATTTGCAATTTCCATTCAATTTGTCCCCATTGATAGCAAACGGTAGTGGAATTTTTGAAAATCATATTGGGAACTATTTTACGTTACTCACTTTGACGTCAATTTATGAGCTCGCTTTATGTGTAAATCTATATATTATGCTTGCTCTACACGGCTGCTCATCGTGAACCTTATGAAACTGTTATACCCGCAGAAAATGTTTCTTCAACATCATGACTAATCATGTTTCTGCATCATGTTGGCAAAACATGTTCGATAACAATGTTTATATAAAAATTCTCATGCAAAAATAGAATTAAAACAGAAACTATTCTCTCTGCTTAAAATATTTCTCAGTGGAATGTTGCTTGTAGTTTCTTGTTGTACACCTGCTTCAAATGTGGCAGCAGCAGATGCTGTTGGATGAATGTTGCCAACGGGATTCAACATGCTGATACAGTATGTGTCACCATCCTTCAGCATATTTATTAGTACAAAATGTTTATTTATTTTGTTTGCTTTTTAATGAAAAATGAAAAAATGAAAAGTGAAAATTATAGAAGAGTTGGTTGGCTTTATAGACTTGCAAGCGCCGAATGAGAAGCTTTAGCAAATATTAAAAAAAGTCATAAGTCATATTACAAGTCATAAGCTTAAATTGGTCGTAAACGATTTGAAATACATGCTAGCATTTGAGATTTAAAAAAAAAATGTTTTTATACCCGGTACTCGAAGAGTAAAGGGGTATATTAGATTTGTGCAAAAAATTAATGTGTGTAACACCCAGAAGGAAGCGTTTCCGACCCCATAAAGTATATATATTCTTGATCAGCATCAATAGACGAGTCGATATAGCTACATATGTCTGTCTGTCCGTCCGTCTGTCCGTCTGTCCGTCCGTCCGTCCGTCCGTCTGTCCGTCTGTCCGTCTTCATTAGCGCCTATAGCTCAAAGACCATAAAAGCTAGAGGAACACTATTTTGTATCCAGACTCCTGTCCTATCGCACTGTTACAAGTGTATTTCAAAATTTCGCCCCGCCCCCTTCCGCCCACTCCAAGGACGAAAATCTGTGGCATGCACAATTTTAAAGATACGAGAAAACTAAAAACGCAGAATCATAGAGAATGAGCATATCTATCAGATTGTAGAATCTAGATCAGATCGAATAATAAATATAGCCACAATGAAGAAAACCATTTCGAAATGCATCGTTCCCTCTCGCTCTCTCTCACACACAGGGGTAGGCGCTATGCCTGATCGAATTTTTTGACGCCTAGTTCTCAGAGACTATAAGAGCTAGAACCACCAAACTTTCTATCCAAGCTCCTGTGATATCAAACCGAGACGAGTTTGTTTTAAAATTTGGCCACGCCCCCTTCCGCCCCCACAAAAGATGAAAATCTACAATTTTGAAGATACGGGAAAACCAAAAACGCAGAATCATAGAAAATTACTATATCTATCAGAGTATTGAATTTGGATCAGATCGGATCATAAATGTAGTCAGAAGGAACAAATTAAATTTCAGTGGCCTCCCAAGCGCAGACTGATTCCCTCTCTCTCTCGCACACAGCCGTGTATGTATATGTAGGAAGTAGATAAAAACATGTAGAAATGGCAGATGTAAAAAATTTATGTAAACAAATATGGAAACATCTAATAGATCAAAATCTCCGAAAAGGTTCGACTTAAATTTTTTTTTTTTTGGCTAAAATTAAATTTTTCCCTTTTGCGAACATGTAATAAATTACAACAAGCTCAAATACATATATACTGACTGAGTACCGGGTATAAAGTAGAGCCGCGGCGTAGACGCTGCTCACAACGTTCCCCCTCGTTTTGTTTTAAATAGTTGTAGCTTTGGAAAAGCGAAGCGACGAAGAAAATACTTCCACCAGAAAAGTAGAACTTCAAATAAATATACATACATATGCAACAACGCTTGGTGCAATATCGTTATTGCCCCAAAAAAGGACGATAGCGCCTGCAGGCATTATTGCGATAACGCCTGATCGCGATGTGCAATAGCACTTTCACGCCTTTAACGCCTGTTATTTTTAAACAAAAGTGGTTTTCGATACACTTGTTACATTCATTACGACGCATACAAAATCGCACAAACTGCCTGCCAGGCGTTATCGCACTTTCAGAAGTGCAATACATACTACTCCTTTGCATTGCTTCAAAATAATTTGCTGAGCTTGAGCCCGTTAAAAACATTTTGCATTCCAAAAATATGGATAGCATTAAGTCCTCGGAACCAAAAAAATAAACAATGTACAAATACTCTATGTTCGTTAAGGCAACGATTTGTACAACATTATAAATAAATAAACAGTCCACTATTTTTGTATCTACTCTTTATCCAACAGATTATTTAATTTAAGTTTGATCATTGCAAGGCATACAATTTCTACAGCCAGTCATTTCTACAGTTGGCACGGTATTGAACATGAGATGCATAGATACATATGTGGTGCTCACAGTGTAGAAAAAAAACCGGTGATATTGGCGCTTGCAAAGAGTGCGAATTATATCCAAAAATGCACTTGGCCTAAAGATGTTCGGCCAGCCCTGCCATGTGTCACAGCTACTGTGCATTGAGAAGGGTGAAGCCATGGCTATGATCTAAGATGACTGAATCCCGTCTGAATGTTAGTTAAAATATTCGAACAGTAATATCAGTTAAGTTATTCTTCATATGATTGCGTATGCAGAATACACACAAACCTAAGGTAAAACACTCGGCACATGGTGCATTAATCAACAATCTTACAAAAATCAGATCAATGCGTTGTATAAAGAATTCCGATCCAATGTATCCTTGGAATGAAGCGACTAGAAGCGATATATACATACCACCGTTCTATTGGCAGGACATTCGACATTTGAATGCGTAAATATACATGTCTATAAAATTAAAAGATAATGAATTAAAAGAAAGAGAACCTAACGTCCGAAATGGTTAGTGTTTTCCTTAATTATGACTGAGGATGTAGTGGCAGACAGACTGACCGACTCCTGTATCTGACTGAACCTGTACTCTGTACGAGAGTTCCGCGAATAACTCTGTGAGACGTCATTCAATTCTGAAGGCATTCGTTGATTCGAGTACGGGGTCTGGTCTCTAACCTTAAACTATATAGTTCGGCGTAGTCTTCTTATCAGCGAAGCCCGAAACCAAAACAGAGCGATCGTTTCATAGCGCCTCTCCAAATGAAATGGGCTGGCGATAGCGATAGCGCTAGTGGATGAGCACCAACCCATTGCCAGTTCGACCGCAGCCACAATGCCAAATGGCCAGAAGGCACGGAAGAAGGAGAAGCTGCTGCTTGGGTTACTCGGCTTCCTGGTCCTGTTCTTGCATCAGGGAAGATTAGTGGTTGGGATGCGTTGCAAGGTGCCCTACGAGAAGGTGCAGGAGAAGTACTGCTACTTCGTAGCCGACGAAGAGCCGCTGGTGAGTAGTGGTCCAGTAGTCCGTCCAGGGACTTCGATATGATTCGTCGATCATCAGCCTCTTTTCGCGGGACCCGCAGCACACCTCGTTCCACAACTTCTGCTACCAGGAGAAGAGGACCTCGCGCGTCTGCTTAGACAGCGACGAGGAGATGCGTGTCCTGGCACGGCACCTCTACGAGATCGGCTTCCAGAACGGCACCCAGTTCTGGAGCGCCGGCCACCGCTGGCCCGGCGACATGCGCTTCTACTGGAATTATTTCGGCCGCGCCCGGGCTCTTAACTACACGAACTGGGCCGCGGAAGAACCCACTCCCCGCATGGGCCGCAACTGTCTGATTCTCACGCTACGCTCCGGAGAGCTGTTCATGAGCAGCGAGTCGTGCTACACCCGAGCCGTGGATATCTGCGAGCAGACCCTCAAAAGCGAAATCGAATCGCGAACGGTTATTCACTAACAGATGAAGGTCTCAGTCTTTCGGAATACCCTTTGCTTCAACTTATAAAAACTCTGTGCAGAGAAAAACCATTTATTAATTAGTGGGTACAACTTTTGCGTCTTCGATGAAATAAATATCGTTTCAAACAACATTTGGAACCTCGTATAGGCTTGAGGCTTAAAATATTGCAAATATTAAAGAACTTTTTGAATACCTTCGAGTACGAGTCTCACTGGGAAAAAGCTATCGCTGCAGTGAAGAAATAAAAAAATTTCAGCAAAATATCGTAGCCGTACGCTGTAAGACATGGCTATATCGACTCGGTTGTTACATACATCTACAAGAATCTAATATACCCTTGCACTTTGAGTAGATTCCACAGTGTAATTTAAATCTATGCGCGATTTCGAATCATTGAGCTAAGCCAAAGACTAATCGCTTCTGCCAAAATTATTCTTACTTTTCAAACGTAACTAAATCAACAAAGAAGAGTCGGTCAACATCAGAGTCAAAGCAAGCTTATTAATCCCTCAAGTGTATAGAGACTTATTATCAGGAACTACATTGCGGCGAGCGAGCGGATTTAATTTTGTATACGCCGTTTATGAAATCAGTCGTCAGTCACGCCTTGGCTTGCGAATAACATATACGAATACTGAAAGATTGTCAAGTATGAGAATATTTTCAATTTTATGCCTTTGTCTGTCGGCGGTTTCGCAGAGTGAAGCCACATTCGATCGGGTCGGCAATGGATACTACTATATAGGCAATGAAGACGGCGTAAGTGGAATTTGGCAAATGTGCGCTTTTCTGAAGGGAAGTCTAACGGCCCCACCCTAAATCGTTTCAATTTTTTCAGAGCTTGAAGAACTGTGACTGGTTCCTTTCGAGAAGAGACTGTTGGAAACACAAGAGCCAGCTGGTGTCCGTGGAAACGTTCGAGGAGTTAAAGGCCCTCGAGAACTACGTCCTGTCCAAGGACTTCGCCGATGGCAGCACCTTCGCCACGTCAGGCCACAGCTTCGACAGTGCAATGCCCTACTCCTGGGAGGGCGTCAAACAGCCGCTGACCTTCGCCCGCTGGAGGCCCGGTACTGAACAGCCTCTGTCCAAGAGCTACCTCAGTCTGGTGCTGTCCAACTCGACATTATATATGCAGAGATCTTTCGGATACGATAGCTACTATATCTGCGAGTACCAGCCAGCGCTTATGCGGCTTTGGCTGTCCCTGAACACAATGAACTTGATATTACTAGCATGTTTAATAGCCATTTCGATTTGCTTCTTCAAATTTTTGTTCAGACGAACAAGAGCGAACGCAAAGGTATCTGACAAAGAAAAGCTCTTATTAGCAGCAGATTCAGTATGAACTTAACATTAAATACTCATGTACATATACAATTGCTATAAAAATAGTGCAATAATACTATATTCTAGATTAGGTTAAACCGGACCGCCCTCACAGGGGCCTCTCCCGTCTCGGTTGGTGATTTCTAGCTTGGCTGCATGCGCCGGGACCTGTAAATACAATAAAATACGTGTAGCATTGCTGATATTTCCTTGAATTTACTAAAAATATGATAGGTTAAAGTGCACTCTGGTCTGGGCCTAGTTGGAACGATCTGAAAAGCTTTGTTTTTATTTAAAAGGGGGTTGCAGACTGGTGACGACAGCCTTAATCTGCAGGAAATAAGTGTTTTGCTCTGTAGATGTAGAGTGCACGCATTCATACATTACATACATATGTACATACTTATCACGAATCGTTTGCATGACTCTTCCGAAATCTGGTTTCAGGCAAATTACTTGTATGACCTATAGTACTATAATATTCGTCTTGTATTGTACAATATCCCGCGATTTTTCAAATCTACATTAGATTGCGAGTAGCTTACAAGAATTGTGTCTAATCGGTTCAATTAAATTTATAAATTGGTTATAAATGTATGTACAAATATATGGGTATATGCATTTTGTTTTCGCAACGCGTTTCAACTATCAGTAGATTGCGGCTGCACTCGTGCAGGGTACTCACATAACTTACGGAGCTGATAGTACTTACAGACGGAACAAAGAAATATTCCTACTCATCGAAATTTTCCCAGATGTTGCTGTGTGTGTCACGAACTTATTCTACAGAAATGAATCGATTGATTGTTAGGAAAGGGCATAGAAACATTGGCCTAAAGAAGGCAGCTTTTCTTTCTTGCTATATTACATTTATTTATATATATATGTATGCTTAATTTTTGATACGCATAAGAACCGCAAAGCGGATATAGATAAGTCTTCAACAATAACAAATAAAATTGCCCTCGGCACTCGAGCTTGGCTTTGATTCACGACTGGATACTGATTACGTCAATTCTCCACAGCTTCCATAAGAACTATCGCTCAAAAAAGATTGCTGTGGGTATAAGAATGCAATCAAGCTGCTTGATTGTAATCAAATATCAATCTGTGTAGATCCCGTCTATCACATTTCTGACTCAGAAACGATCGATCTAAAAGGGTATGTAAGAGGTGGACCCAGAATCTGTACGTTTTTTCATCATTTATTTGATAAAACGCTGATACAGAATGACTTTTATTTATTTGAAATATTATGCATATTCCAAGTGTGTGAATAGTTTTGAGACGCACTGTACTCACCTACTAGTATTCCCACACCTGTTCGACCAGCACGGTCTTTCCTTTGCGACACTTCCACTTCTGTCTGTTGGACAGAATTTGTGCTATAATCTAACAAGAACTTAATTCAATAATTCAACATTTCTCACTCTTTCCCCCGTGCCTCTCCCTGTCCTTGTTGCTATCTCCGCACTCTATCTCTTCCTGCCTCCTCTATCACAGGCCCGCAGACCTGGAAGTGTCTGCCGTTTTGGCTTGTAATACAAATAAATTTCGACTAAACGCTTTTAAACAGTCACAGACAATGCGTCGTCGAGTCGTCGAGTCGTCGAGTCGTCGGGGAGCTCCAGGAGGCCGAGACAGGCAAGGCCATCCCGCCCCAAACCGGAAGTGACTACAACACGACCGGCAATGGAGCCCATTCCGTCCACGATGGCTGCGGCAATTAACTCAAATTGATAATGACAACGAAAAGTTGTAGGCAACCTCTCCAGGAGCCGGTGCTGGTGGTGGTGGTGGTGGTGGTGGTGTTGGTGTTGGTGCTGCTCCTCGGTGGAAATCGTTGACGTGATTTCATTTTGAGTGCATGCAAAATGGCGACACATTTCGACACGTCCTTTGACAACGCCCTCTGGCATAATTAAAACGAAATAATTTTCGACAAGTTTGGTTTGGCTTTTTTTCGCCTTCTGTATCCTCCTGGTGGTAGCCTGACCCTGGCCCTAGTCCTGGCTTACTCATCGACTCGGGGCACGTAAATTGACTCTGTCATGTGGAGAGCGAAACTTGCTCCTCCGGAAGCTCTCTAGTTCCGGCTCTGCTATTGCTATGAGCGTTCATGTTGGAATTTTTATTTAATTTGCTTTTGCTGTCGTGGGGTTTTAGCTTCTTTTTCTTCCGCGCTCCTGTTTTGTTGTCTTCGGAGTTGGCTGCATTGTTTGAAATTAATTTCACTTGTCGTACATTGAACCATCACAAGGGTCTTCTCGAACCCCGAGTCCCGGGCCCCGAACCCCATCCCGGGCTTCTCCTTTGTCAAACGATGTGTGCGTGCCGTTGTCAATGCCTGCCGCTTAGCACTGCATATGTCTAGGGAGACAAAAGGACGAAAAGGAGGCGCTTTCGATCTGAGGGAGTTGGCAACAACAGCGTTTGGTTGAGGAGGCACGAATTCTGGCTTGGAGCAGCAATCGCTCGGCAATCAACGCGCTAATCATTTTGGCAGCCGACAGTGCACTTCCCAAACTGGCTAACTGACGGACTGAGTGACATTCTGGGATGCCAACAACTCGTTGTCCGGTCCTGGGTCCAGGCCCACATCTGTGGCAGTTCTGCCTAGTGCACTTTTCTCCATTTTTACACACAGCCAACGGGGAAGGCAGTTTGGGCCAGCTGACAGACACAGCTAACTTATGTGGCCAGAGCTCGTTCCAGAGCTAGGGATGGCAAAGAAGACGCCGATATTCAACAGGACACGATGGACAGGATTTGTGTGAACACAAATGTAAATAAGGAGATTCGTTAAGCTGCTAAAAATATTGGAAAATTTCGGGTTGTCCATCTAAGATCCGTTCAATCGTATTCATATTCATTTAATTCGTTTCAATATATAAAATCAGCGATATCGATATGTGATCAATTTCAATATGGATATTTTATCATTGATCCCCCCTCATCCCTAGGCAGAGCTCGCGCCGGGCTGCATCCATCTGCGACTCTCGCGCATTAATCACTGACAATAATGAACTTCCGGGAACTGCTGTTGTCATTAGCGCAATGTTGCAGAATTTATCGTGTGACTTATGAGAGAAACGATGTGGAACACGGCCTGGTCCAGGCCCGGCCCTCGTTTGTTCTGGCCTGGTCTAGAGTCTAGACTGACTGACCGCTCTCTCTCTCTCTCTCTCTCGCTCTCCATCTCTCTCTCTCTGCTCGTAAGTATTTGCAGACTGGGGCTGTTTTGTGTTAGCTTTTCTTATTTTTTGTGATTTTTATCGCTTCGATTTACGACTCATAAAAATGTTAGAGGAGATACTGTTATATGTCGCCGCCATCCGCCGTCCACATGGCATAGATATGCTGCTCCGCTCCTCAATAGCCGCCTCTCTTGCGGCCATTTAATGGTCGACTGCTCCTGCAAGTCAGTTGGCAGGACTGTAGCCGTATGTCTCAATGTTGTTGATTTTATGGGGTTTTAGCGATGCAGAAATTATTCGTGCGCTGCCAGCGGCGCAGTTGAACCAAATAAACAAAGTGAAAGCCATTATACCCGTAAGTGGTGAAAGAAGCTTGAACTTTCAGTGGATGCTCAGAGAACCCTGTGACCCCTAAGATGGTTGGCGTAGTGACCTTTTATAGTCTCACCTAAAATCGCTGTATTTCTCAGCAGTTTTCTGCTAAAGACGAATACCCAGCCTTAAGCTATACGTATATGATAATAATGACAATTGCAATTACCAATAAATCTGTATCTGTATCATGCTAAGTCCGGTATCAATGTGTCATATGAATGTTAAAAGGCGTAAAAAAACGAAATATTGGAAATATAACGAGATATCCGCTCCCCAAACCCTTTAGGTACGCCCCAACGTATGGCTGACCCCATCTGAATACAATTTGTTATTCCCTGCACACGAGTTGGTTAGTTAGCAGCAATTTCCCTACCAACATCCTGCATTTGACAGTTATTAGATTAACACCTATCTGCCATAGGACGGGAAAGACTCTCCTCATCTCTCCTCTTCAGTGTGGGACAGACAACGGATACTCGATTACTCTCTCTCAGGCTGGTCCTGTGCCTGGGCCCAGCCAGGCGATGTTGCACGAAATTGGACAAACAATAAAGCGCTCAAAATGTATGCGAACATAAAATCTCGGCCAGACTCCGACTCCGACTCCGAACCCGGTCCCGTTCCCGGTCCGGACCGATGAGGAGGAGCAGGTCGAAACAAAAGGCAACTCTGTCGGCCATGTTCAATGACAAAGGGCAGAAAGGGAGCTCCTGCATGGGATGTCAATTTCAGACAAACAACCCAACGAAGGCGCATCTACATACATACATACATATTGATAGATGAGCAGGATATTGATATATACAATATGTATGTGCATATATGTATGTACATACATATATGTATAAATGTATGGCTTATATGACATTCAAGATGGCGGGGGGGGGGCCGGTCACCCGTCCCCGACTGTCGACTGTCCATTTTGAGCAGCACATAAAAAGCTGTGGCCGTTCGGAGTGACTCTGGCTGTGGGAGTGAATTTCAGTTGAAAGCTGTCAGTGGCTGTTTAGATTTACGTGCCGCACTGCAGCCATGTCAGATGAATGGACAACACCCACAGAGCAGCTGCCCCCAGTCCTGATCCCCGGACCCAGTCATACCCATACCCATGCTCATAGCCATACCCATCCGAACCACCCATCCCACAATTGCACTTTGTAACAATGCAAAAACACACAGACCCGGCCACAGACACACATACACACAGGCACACATACACACAGACACACAGTCACAAGCACACACTCGCCATGATGGCAGCCGCCCGTTGTCATCGCTCTGACTTTTTGTTAATGAAAGTGTCAGCTAGACAAACGCACTCAAACCATCCACTCACCTCACATCACCTTACCTAACCCAGGGACACCCTCCCCAGACCCATTATCCATTATCCTTGCATGGCAAGCCTTTTGTGTCGGCTTTCGGCCTATTTTGAGCTGGTGTTCTATAGGCCTTCCATTTCGGGCCAATAAATTATGATCTGGCTGATTTGCGCTGCGGCCATTGTAAGCGCTTGGAGCTCCTGTGATATTGTTGTCTGGTTAGTTCAGGGAACATTTCATTTTCCCATTTGGCTCGAGCGCCTAATGGGGAATATTTTATAATTATTTTCTACATGATATATGGCCAACTACTTGGCCGATCTGAAGTTTTACCACTCCACCACTAAAACCGCAAGTGAAATCGATTAGACGAAAAAGACAACATTTCTAATCTATTTAAAACTATGAATATTTCAAATACATATTGTAAAATCCCAGTGGAACCCACATCATATCATGCACGAATGTGCTGTAGCGGAAATAATACTGAAGAGACTTTATCTGACTGATCGACGAATGCATCCCAAAAGTATGCACTCAAATGTGCGTTTCTCTGGTATACTCGGGATAATGGTGTTAGAAAGGCAGGTGTTCAAAGAGCCAAACGACAGGTGTGATTCAACAAGTTTTTCGTATGCTGGATATAATTATTTTCATTATGATCCTTCTCGGACAGAATAGTGGCTATATTGCCTCGAATCTTGGTACTGATCAAGAATTTGAATGTATACTTTATGGAGTCTTAGATTTATACACTCGTACCCCCGTACTCTTTGAGTACCGGGCACAAAAAATAAAAAATATATTTCCGTGACTGTTTCAATCGAATTATTTGCATTAACGCCTCTCTATCGCTGACTGCAACTAGTTTTCTGTTTCACAATCAGTCTATTTACTTATTTGTTCATATTTTGCTATTCAATAAATATTTTCTCAATTGTGAGCGCATTTGCCCGGGTAATATTATCCGTCACTCTTATCAAATCGGCAGTAAACCTTTTCAGCAATTAGTGAGGGAGTTGGCACCTCTTGGCGCTTCCAGTCCTTATGCTCCATAATCCTAAATGCTCCCAATCCACTCAATTTACATGCCAGAAAGCCAAAGAAGCTACATAAAATGGGGGAAAGGGCGAACCGAGTCCGTATGGATTGGGAGGTAACAAGTCTTGACTTTGGCCAGGGCACATTATTAAAACGCGGATAAGTCGCGACGTGCAACGATGTGTTGAATGAAAGTGAAAAGCTGTGCGTGGGCAATTAGAGAGCGAAGGACGGGGGAAAAGCTGGAAAAGTCGAGGCTGAAAACTAAGTCGGATAAGGGCAGAGAGATGTAATGTAATTCGCATGCTGGATTTTAATTAATTCAGGGCACACGAAACAGAGCCGAGCCGAGATGGAGGTACTGATAGCATTCTCCCCCCTCCTGCTCCAAGTAGGTTAATGCTGTGATGGCAGATGCAGAGATAGAGACGGTCTGAGTCTTGGTCTGAGGGCTAGGGACCCCACCAGACGCCTTAATTGACGGGCGTTACAAAATATTTACCGGTACTCGTACATTTACCGTTGGCCCACCGCTAGCAGGGAAATGGAAAAAGATGATAAAGTGCGCAAATGTTTGCACTTTCCCTTTATGACTCTTTAGAGACGCGAACAGTTTTAGGTGGGATGTCAGTGTGTGTGTGTGTGTGTGTGTGTGTGTGTGTGTGGGTGGGGAACCCCCGTCCCAAGTGCCCGCACAGCCCCCAACGCATTATTCTGCCCAAATTGTTTGGTTTTGAGCAGGGGATGGGTATGAGGATGGGGATGCGGATTGTGATGGAGGTATGGGTCGCACCCTCGGCGTGTCGACGTCTTGATAAGAAGGTGTTGCTACATAAATATTTTCATATTTATACGAATAATTTATTTACATTTTACGGGCATGTGTGTCTGCTGTTCGAGGGTGCCCTGAATTTCGGGCCTGCTTCCGAGTCGAAGCAGTCCCCCACTCTACTGTCAACCCCAATTCCGACATTCGACTAGTTCGAGTCAGGCTCACTGGCATTTGTAACTAGTAGCCCATCCATTTCACATCCTGGCATTTCACATTTCCCATTTCAAAACTAAAAACTCAGTTCGAGCATAGCTCTCCAATAATTCGAATACTTTTCTACACAAAAAATCTGATAATTCTATATTTTTATATTTGCACTGCTCAGAAGAAAGTGAAATGTGCTCGAACACTCTGGAACGTGCAACGCGGCCCCACGAGCCGGGACGAGTGTGCCGCGACCTTCTCTACTTGCGATCGAAGCGGGTGAGTAAACTGCATTGAAAAGAAGTTCGAGCTGGAGCTCGAAATTGCGTTCCTATTAAATTAAGCAAACGCTGGAAGGAGCTTCAACTCCCAAATCCTTTTTAGAGCATTCGATTGCTGCCAAGAGTGGTCGCACCGTTTTTCTTGCTTTCCCAGAGTTCCCAAAACTGATTTCATCTTCTCTTCGAACAGCCCAATCGCGTGGTCCCCGCCTTCACCTATCAGGCTCTGCAGAAGAACACCGTGGTAAAGCCTCCCACAAAGTGAGTACGAATGCATAGCTGAAGGGGAGCGGGGTTATAGAACACGATCCTCCGACTGCACCCCTTAGAATCGACATATTTAAGCGGCGACCCGTGAAGGAGACGGTCTTTAAGATCTATTTCAGCCGCGGGGATATCCCGTGCGTCCTGGCAGGCCGCAGCAGCAAGCAGGACCCCACCAAGGATCGCCCTCTGCGCTGGCACTGCGTGCCAGAGGAGCTAGACTACTGCTACTACCTGCCGATCTTTGTGGACGGGCTGGCGGACATGGACAGCGACACGCGGCTGCTGGCCATAAACGGGGCCATCGACCTGATCATGCGGTCGCCCAAGAAAGTGCTGCCCGTGCTGCCAAAACTGATTCTGCCACTGAAACGGGCCTTTCAGACCCGCGACAAGCGCATCATCATCTCCGCTCTTCAGGTGGTCCAGCTCATGGTGCGACTGGGTGAGATCTGCTGCTACACCAAGTGGAAGAGTGATCTATAGCCCTTCTTGGTCCTTGTCCTCTAGGTCCCTGTGTTGGTCAAGCCTTGGTGCCGTTCTATCGCCAGCTCCTGGCCGTTTGCAACCTTTACAAAAACATCAACGTCAATCTGGGCGAGGGCGTCGATCCGGACCGCAGTAAGCGCATTGGCGACGTCATCGAGGACACCCTGAAGCTGCTGGAGTACTGCGGCGGTCCGAATGCCTTCATCAACATCAAGTACATGGTGCCCACCTACGAGAGCAGCGTCTTTCCCCGCTGTGAGATGCCAGCGCCTTCGTAATCAGACTGACATTTCGATCTAATTAAGTTTTGGTTTCGAATTTAGTTTATTCTGTTTCGTTTTTCGGCAGCGAATTACTAGAACACAACTCAACAAAATTTCTATTTTTGTGAATTTGAAAATCAGAGTACATTAAATCCATAGTTACATGCATTCCACGATTTTTCGCACTTTTCTGTAAGCCCAGTTGTGTACAACTTCTTTCCATTAGCGCTGTCATGTCTTACCCTTCCAGAGGTGATCTTTTTCCAGAGAGAGTATTCGTGTTCCGCTCCACTTACCCTGAACTTGTTCCCGCCCCTCCCCCGTGAAAGCCGCCATCTGTTAGACAGTCAAGTGATAAATGCCTAATTAATTTTTAATTTTCGGAAAACAAAGGGCAGACGCTGCAATGGATCCGAGCCCGACTACGAGTACATGCTTGTTTTTTGTAGCCAATTGAAGAAACGTGCCATAAATAAAAAGCTCATTACCATAAATCATAAAGAGGAAATTGTTCAATGCGCTGCGGCACTTTTAATGGAATATCCATGTAGAGAGTGTTGACTGTCTGGCAGATACATTTGTCTAACGGGAGGGTGTCCTGCGTGCCTGCGTGTCTGCGTCTGCCTTCCGCTATCCTGTATCCTGGTCCCCAGGACCTTATCTCTGGCCAAAATCAAGCAATGGGCCACACACTTTTGACTTTTGAGTACTCCCCCACCCACTCCACCATCGGAAAATCGAAGGATGGGCACACTCCAAATTTAATTTACCAAAATTGCTTGGGGTGGATGTGGTTTAGGCATGGCCTCAATGCTATTGCTCCTCCGCCTCCCGGCTCCCTGCTATTGCCATTTGGAAATTGCTCATTGCGCTTTTCAGCGTAATTAAGGACGACCCTCCATAATTTTGAAAAACAAATCTTGTTATCAACGCGCACCAACACGAAACAGTTGTCCAGAGTCCGTCCGTTCTCCGTTCGGCTCCTTGCGGATAGTGGGATGGATGGCCATTCCGCCTATGGTCTGGTCTGAGATGGGTCTGGGCTGCGACCTCTCCCTGGACCCCCTGTCCTGACTGGTTGGTTGGTTGGTTGGTTGGTGGGTTGCTTGGCTGACTGGCTGGCTGGCTGGCTGGTTGGTGGGTAGATTGTGGTGCGTAGATAAAAACCTGCCAAGTGTTGCAACTCAATTTGCCCCACACCAGGACGAAGCCAGCCACCCCTCTGGGCTGGCTTCGGGTCGCGTTGCGTCGTTCCAGCACACAAGTTCTTAATTCACTTTTTGGTAGCGTGTTTTCCCCGCTGCTGATTCTATTTCGTTTTTTTAATCTCCTGTTGACGGTAAATCAAACAGTCCCCCTGGGTGCAGCGTCACTTGACGACCCTCCTGTTTGCTAAATTGCATTTGCTTGCTGCGAATTTTCCATTTTATTGTTTGGCCCTGGATCGGCTTCAGCTTCAAAATGCTGGTAAAACGTTTTGACATTTTATACGCAGCTTCACACTTCTCGAGCAACGGTTTTTATTGCGTCGAGAACCCGGGCGCACTGACAGTAGTCGCCATAATGACAGGGCAACACCGGGGACGGGGATGGGGATGAGATGGGATGGTCTGGGTAAGGGGTTCGCTGCATGGCGCCCAAACTTTGATTTAGATGGTAAATCCTTTCAAAAGATTGCAATCGAAATGGGTATATAATAAGATTCGTAGAGAAGTTTGAGAGTCGAAAATCGAATACTTTGGAGTGCCAGAACCAAATTGGTGAAGATAGCAAACAGGACGCATCCAAATCAGGATTCCAGATGGTTCAACATTACATTACAACATTCAAATTGCAGAGAACTGAGGCTGGAGATGTTAGAAATGTATAAACAAACGGACTGCAGGACTGCACATCCTTACGCTCTAACGCCCTTCTAGACTTGCGTGAATTTATACTTGCTAAGAAATCGAACTCTCTCTAACCGAACTGTCTATTTCCTCTGCCAATACCTCGCCGTAGACCCCGCTCTCCCGCACCATATCCAAATGTGATATCAACTTTTGTGCTACCGCCGTAAAGTACTCTAGCCTTGACTCTCCCGATGCTCGTCAATCCGCCCACACTCTGGCTACATCGATGCCCAGGAGGGCTTTTCCGTCGCACACACGCACACTGCTCAAACACATCCATATCCATAGAGAGCAGTCATATGCAGGACTCCCCCATTAAGTCGTGCCCATGGACCATGACAGAATCTGTGTAGTGGCCAGTGGGTGTGGGTGTGGGTGTGGGTGGGTTGGAAATTGCTTTAATATACCGGAAATTGCAGGAGAGTTGCATAAATTGACACGAAACGCCCGCGGGCACAATTCGGTCGGACCGATCCAGTGTAATGAGCATTTCAGACATCAGCGCAGAAAACGAAAGTGTTGCCCCCTCCACCTTCACCTCCACCTCCACCTCTACCTCGAGTTCTTATCGATTGGGGACTACGGATTGAGGGCCGCCCCAAATTTCCGACTCGAGTACATGTGAAGAACAAAGAAAACCCAATGAGTGGCGGCTATATAAATCGGAAAACTACCTGAGGAGAACATCACTCGATCCACACAGGAAGAGATGAAACTATTCGCTTTGGCTTTGGGGCTCGTTCTGGGCCTGGCTGCTCTGGGCTTGTCTCGCGTCGAGGGCTTCAACTGCTCGCTGCCATTGACCAGGGTCGGGGGGAAGCATTACTTTGTGGAGAGCAAGGAAAAGGTGAGTACCCGTTACGCTGGATTCTTTCCTTGAATCTCCTAATCCTAATCCTTGCCTTCCCGCCCCCCTCCAGCTCAGCTGGTACGATGCCAACGAGCGCTGCGTTCGGTCGGGCCTCCAGCTGGCCACCGTCGACTCCGAGTACAAGTTCAATGAGCTGGCCGACTTCTTGGCGAGCATGGGCTATCGCGCCGACTGGATCTGGATCGGCGGCATTGGCCGGCAGGGCAGCTGGCTACAGTTTGGTCCTGCCCAGCCCCTCCCCTATGCCAAATGGTACATCAGCCAGCCGGACAATCTGAACAGCGAGAACTGCATGAATCTCTACCGCATCGGGGAGCCCTGGTTCATGAACGACTACTCCTGCCGCACCAAGCTCTCGTACATCTGCGAACTCGACACGACAAGAGTGTATATCCATTGACTTTTAAAAATATATTTAAACTAAAAGATTAACTTGGCATTTAAATGAGGGATGCGAGGGCTCTCTAGGTCCTGTATGTCCCCCGAAATGTAAATCGATCAAAATCGTTCTAAGATCACATTTCTCTTAGATGATCTGTTGAGCAGTCGCTTTTTTTTGACAAATTTGACTATCCTATAACTCTGCGATAACTGGCCAATTGATTTCGGCCATGAGTCGTTCAAATTGCATCAAAAACTGCGGTTATTAATATAATATTAGTATATAATATTATTTATATAATGATTATTTATTTATTTAGCGGGAATTACAGTCTAGCCGAATGTTTCAGCAGTTCAGCTTGGCAGGAAGACATAGTCTCTTCTAATATTGGTGTACAAATAGACATATAAAGAGCAGCGACAACAACGCAGAAAAGATCTTACTCCAGTGCGCTCCTGAACTTCAAATTATATATGAACTAAATATAAACTATGCCATATAAAGGGGCTTACGAGTTTACAATGTTATTCCATCAGAATACTTTTCATAATAAAATCATTATTTTTCCAAACTGAATCCTGCAATATCTTATTGCGGAAAACTTAGCAGGAGTGATTCATATAATTTTAATTTCAAAATTTTATCAATAATAATATTTTGTATAGGAAGAAAATAGCAAAGGAACACAATTAAAAGCGATATTTTGTTTATTTTGGTAGGTTTTCAGATCAAAGTTGATGAAATTATGTGTGGATTGGTTAAATTAGCTGAATTTAGATATATTTAGAAATCAATATAGGGACAAAGGTACACGGAAATGTGTTTTTATTGACTTTCTTTGGCCTCGGTTGACTTTTTCACGGAAATGCTCATATGCCTTTGATATTTAGGGCTAATTAGTTCAAAGGGAATTCTCCTGAACCAACTCGTTGTTCTCCGTCTTCTTGAGAACACCCTCGCATAAATATGAGTATTCATTGAAGCAACTCAGGTCGTACATAAACCAATTTCCACTAGTGACCTTGATGCCGAGACAGTTTTCCGCACTGTACAAGTCATTGGGTTCGGCGGAGGCCCACTTGAAGTACGTCTGGATCTTGGAGTTCGCCAGCGAGATCCAGGCCCCGGACTTGATGCCAAAGCCAGAGAACCAAACCGCTTCGTTCGCACCAAAGCCCAATTGATTGAGGTATTTCGATATGGCATTGAGCTCTTCTTCGCTGTCGATGGTGGCCAGCTGCGTTCCCAGGGCCATGCAACTTCTGGCCGCATCCCACCAGTTGAACTGAAATTGGAGGATAACATTATGGTTGTATGATTGTACCTTCTGGAGCATGGAGCATGGAGCAAGCGAGTGAGTGGCAGTACCTTTCCGCGCTGTAGCTTGTAGGCGCTGTCTCCCAACTGGACATAGTCCACCGAGCACTTGAGATCCTGAGCCAGGACGAGCTTGAGAGCTAGATGCAGGACGAGTAGAAGCGGAAAGCCCTTCATGGTGACTGACTGCTGATTATTGTCTGTCCATCTGCAGCAATGCAGGCGCATTTATACATACATACATACATGGTCTTATCAGCTAATGGGTGATTAGGAAATTGCCTAGGTACGGGTTTAGTTTGCTTTCGGCGTTCCAGTTCCTCTATTCCGGGAGGTCGGGGCTGCGTACACAGACAGTGCACACTGTCGGAGATCGGTGTTGTTTGGGCAGACAAAAAGAGGCCATTCCAGCCATTCGCAATCCCTGTTTAGCTGGTCACGACCAGACATAAAGAGTGCAGGGCGCAGCTGGTCGCATTTTCACGAATCACGTGCGCGGTGCGTTCCGTGGAAGCTGCCCGGAAGCAAATCGAAATTATCACCAATTTGCAGTCATCGAAATCCAATTATGGGGCGGGGCGTGTTGGTGTGGGAGTGGGAGTGGAAGAGAGATTCGAAGTGGGCGAATGTAACCCCGGATTCCACGTCGGACAATGAGTGTAAGAGCAGACCCCTCCCTCCACTATCCTATCCACTATCCATGCACGCCATATGCTGGCAACGAGATACACAAAAGTGCAGCGCGACAGCGGCGGGACCTGGACCTGGACCTGGACCTGTCCCCGGGATCGGGAGCAATAATCGGATTAGGTTGGCTGCTGCTGCTGCTGCTGAAAAAAAAAATACATAATTTGCGAGAATTGTCACACGACACGGTCCGGGACCCAGGCAGCACTGGACGACTTATTTGCAATTTGCGAAATGGAATCGAATCGAGAATCAGGCCGGGGGCAGGGCACGGGGCAGGGCAGGTTCAACAGGACACTAAATCATGCGTGTCAAGTCGAGGAGTTCTTGTCTCTATCAAACTCATCATAATCGCCCCTGTGTACGCATCATTATCGACTGCATTCTCGTCCCTGTGGGGGTTGAGTCGACCACCCCTCTGCCTGTGCCTGTGCCTGTGCCGGGTTCCTCTGTTGTCGTTTAGTTCCGGCATGCGACAGATGCAACAGACGTGCAGACTGTCCTGGTCTGGGTCTGGGTCTAGGTCTGTGTCCAGGTCCAGGGGTTTGGGGTCGGTGGTGCGACCGCAAGCGGCTCTCAATAGAACATCCCGGCGGTGGAATCCAATCCGCTCCACCCCTCGTAGCTGTCACTGCTCATTGTCAGCTAAGTGCCGGGGTGTGGAAGGCGCGGGGGTGACGTGGCGGCGGATGGTCACAAAGCCACAGCGGCAGGAGCAGCAGCCCTCGAACCGAGGATGTCGGCTGCGGCAGAGAACATTTTCATTTTCAAGGACCTTAAACCAACTTTTTTGCACTCCAGCAACCTGCCAGCTCTTGTGGGAAGGTGGCCACGAGAGAAGCATTGCATGCACAGTGGGCCGCCGCATGGGAAAACTGTGATAAGAAACTGCGAATTTACCAAAAGCATAAAAGCAGTTTTGTCGATATGAAATTGATTTACATCACCCCATGGCCTTCTACAGGGCAGCCACAAAACCAAAGCAATCAGTCAGTAATGACAGGCGTACCTAAATTATTTCGGGAAACTACACTCCAAACTGATTCGAAAGGGCAGACAGAACCAGAGCTCCCATTATCCGCATCAAATCTTTGAAGATGGAACAGCCTGCGCTCTCGTTTCGGATCTCCACCAATGCAAAAGTCCTGATTTCATTGACCGCCGGCCTGGGCGTGGTAGGGGTACTCTCGCACTTTCTGCTTCGCCGCAGGAAGTACCCACGCAAAACTGCTCCTACAGTAGACGTCCACGAGCTTGGCTTCCTGGGAATGGAGGCTCTGGAAACGGCAACCAATTACTGGGAGGAGGCTTCAGCGGCGCACTACTCTACTACTACGGGAGGCTTGGCCGAGCACTCGGAATTTTACCACGAGGTCCAGAATCTTCTGGAGATGGCTTACTCGCTGCAGGAGAAGAGTAGGCTGCTCTTTTGCGATGGAGATTCCATAAATGAGTCGGAATATTGCGGTACAACGGACAGCTGCCCATCGGACGAATAGTTATATTCGAACTACAATAACTGTATATTTTGAACCTAATCTTAAATCCTTTTCGTTTCGAAAGTAGTACCCAATTTACAGCAGTTTTAATATTGGTATTGTTTCCATACAATATCTGTTCCGTGATAATTGTTCCTAGTTCAGGCATATGATTAGTCACCCTATATTTTCATTAATGAAACTCCTGAAACCACAACGTCTTGAGTGGAGCGTCTCTTCAGAAACAAAACACTTATAGAGGCTATTTAATAGAGCAATTCGATGCAGTGTGCGGCACAAAAATTGCATTATAATTTACGATTTATTATTTTAAGACGTTTATTTATGTATGTGTGTGGATAGGTTTTGGGGTCTCGGATAAGCTCGTTCTGTGGATCAGAAGAGCTTTCAGGTAGTATATAAACTATTTTAAACCAGAAATGGTTTTTTTTGCACTTTTACCGCAGTTCAAAAGAACATTGACCCACTGTGCCCGCCACCCCACGTGTTTCCGACCGCGACACAACAAAGGAGTCGATAAGACGACAGAAGCAGCCGACGCTCTTTGGCTTCCGCCTCGTTGCAAGGATGATTTCCACTTCGGCAAGGGAGGGTGCCTGCCCTGCCCTGCCCTGCCTGCTGGTTGGCCGTCGACAGTCGACAGCCGACAACAATAAAAGGAAATTCAATGAGTTTTGTGATAATTTCGCACTACACGAAAAACGATAAACCCGAGCAGACGAATCCAAAGAGCATGCAGACAGAGTGGGAGAGAGAGAAATCCGTAAACGAGCAAATAATAAAAATGTTATATACAAGCAAAGAGAGAGAGACAACAACAAAAAAAAAAGAGAAATCATAATAATAATACGTATAGAACGCGATATAGAAATACACGAGTGTGAATGGGCAATGAGGGAGGGGGCGGATGCGGATCGTGGTGAGGTGAGGTGAGGTCGCTGGGATCGGCCGGGGAGGGTTGTTCCGCTGTTCCGCTGCTCCGCTGAGGTGTCGGATGGCCCTTGGTGGGTGAGTCGGTTGGTGGGTTGCTGGGGTTCGAGTGGTTGCAAATCAAACAGCAACAATGCAATCAAAAAAAGAAAAAAGAAGGAAAACTCCATCCCATCGTGGGTGCAAATTTAGTTATTGTCTAAAGGTCCTTTTGGGCCTTTGGGAATGCCTTGGCCATAATTTAATTCGCCCGGCCCATTATTTCATTAGTTCAGGGATGCTCCTGGAAAATTGTTCAATTTATTTTTGGAGAGGTGATATAAGGAATAGGGGATGGTATAGGCATTTTCCAACGGCAATATTGTACGAACTGTAAATGGCAGCTAGACGCATAAATTTGTAAATTTCGATTTTGATTTTGCCATTTTAATTGTTGGCAATGCAAAGCTAACCGGCGACTGTCTGGTCCAGGTCCTGGCACCATTGTCTTTTGCTGGCCAAGCATGCTGTATCTTTGTATCTCTGTATCTTTTTGTGTGCATCTGCTGGATGCTGCTACGAGTAGGTGTTGCTGTCGGTGCGGCTCCCAATAGCCATTCAGACTACTGTCTGCTATTTAAATAAATACATGTATATTTGTGTAATTATTATTTATGTGGCTAACAAATTCAAATGGCAAATAATTCCCCACACTTTGCCCCGTAATCAAGAGTTGCATTTACTCCAACTACGCTATGCACTCTAAGGGGAACACTGTCCCTCTCCCCTCCTCCCCGAAACTCCCTCTGTCGAGTAACCAAGTTTGAAGTACCCATGGAATTATGCAAGCCACTCGCTGGAAACGCACTTGAACTTCTCTGGTATCTGGTATCTGGTCTCTGGTCTCTGGTCCGCCGAGTGCAGCACAAATGCATAGAGACAATGAAAATTAAGCTGATGTAAGCAGAGGCAGAACTTTATGCAAAACACTACCAACGAACGCACAGAACAAGAAGCTGTCAGTCAGAGCCAGGTCGAGAGCAGAGATCAAAACACAGTCAGAACCGGATCAGGGACAGATGCAAATACAGGACTACAGTCAAGACTAAGCCAAGCCGAAAGTCCGCAAAAAGTATATTAAAAAAGTTGACAACGAAATCCATCTGTTTAATGGGCTCGGCCACACATGATGAGTGTGCGTACTCCCTCGCCGCCTCCCCCGTGTCCACGTGCTCGTACCATATAGTGGTGCTGTGGTGCTGTGGTGCGCCTGTCTAATCCCTAAGATTACAAAAGGTCTACCATAGAGACCTCAGCGCACTGAGGGCAAAACTATTACGCTTGATAAATTCGAGATTAAAGTGCATTTGCAGCCGAACTGGGCTGAGCTGAACGGAAATGGGAGGAAAGGGAGCACCGCACCCACAGTAAGAGCCAGGCCCAAAGGGCATACAATTTATGGTCATACATTTGCCAGGATTTCCTTCGCTCCTTCTTTTCCGACATACAGCATAGCCGGGAGGCCTTTTAATTATCACACGTAATGACAGCCAGCCCCAAATGCAATTGCTAATTAATTGCTCTGGCCCTGGACTTGGACCTGGACCTGGACCACTCCTGTTCTTCTGAGGATGATCCTCTGAATGGGGGGATGAATTTATGGCCTATACATTTGTTTTGCCTGACATTATTATTCCAACATGTGCGGTTATGGGGGGTTGGCTCGGCTTGGATTGGGCTGGGTGCAGATCCAGATACTTCTAATGCAATTTCCTTTCTTGAGCAAGTGGTTGATTCGGGGGCGTAGTTTGACAAATGGGAAAATGCTTCATTAGGCTTGAGGAAACTGTCGAATTACTTCTGCGAGGGTAGAATAGAACAATGCAAGCCAAGATGCGGATAAGAAAGTCCCAAAATAAACCAGATAAACCTTCGAATACAAAGCAATTTAGATTCGGACCCAACTTGAACTTGAGACGAGCCGCACTTCGTTTTTGTTTTGGAGGCTGCCGCATCTGTGGCTAATGATGATAATCGTTTGCGCTGTCAAAATTGCCACAGAATATAATGACGATAGCCATAGATAAACGCTCGTCCCATGATTAACGATGGGAGCATTATGGAAAACCCAAAGCACAGAAGCGAAATAAAACTAAGCTCAGAACGAAAGGCTCACCGATACACAATGGAATCTTTAAGATACAGCGGAAACTACATCAAAACAATCAGAAAAGATGCTAGTCAACCGATTAGAGACAATTACTGGACGGAGGGGCGGGGGCTCACACCTACACCCCCACACCCCACTGCCACTGCCACTGCCACTGCCACTGCCATAGCCACAGCCCCCAGTGCAGCAGCAACAACTCACTTAGAGACCTACGACCAGAGCAAGAGCAAGATCAAGTCAAGATCTTATCTGCAAAGCTCAGACAGCAGAAACAGCTAACATCAAACAGCAAACAACAAACAGCAAACAGCAAAAGTCCACTGAAATGGAAACACTTAGAATTAGAAGCAAAAGCAACTTTTTTCCACTCCCCAGCTTCACCAGTTAATTTTAATGAATCTCTGTGGGTATTCGGACTGCGTTTCGTTTTGTTTTGTTTCGACTCGTCTCGAGTCTGGTCGTTTGGCTTAGTTGCTTGTCGACGGCTTTCAAGTGTGCACACGGGAGGCTCTCAAAATCAAGTGTCTATTACGAAACTCCTTGGAAAATCCCCTAAAAATCCATAAAAATACCCCTCGTACGCCAGCATTTGTTTCGGTTCTCTGCTCCAAGGCGAGATGCTGCCAGTATCAAGATCTTTCACCGCCTGCCTCTTGTTATTGCTCTGCATCATTCTGTTAACTCATCGCGGTGTCCAAGGTTGTTACGAGTAATTGGTAGTTAGCAATCAATCAAACGACAGGTGGCAGATCCTCTGACTCAGCTGAACATTTGGAGGGCACCAGTTGCGTGCCTCTTTAAATTGGGGGTAATTCCAGTTAAGGGGGAACTACGAGACTGTGGATCTGTTTATGGATCCAAAAGATTATTGCTAATAGAGGAAAATAAGTCCCAGTTCTTGTAATCGTGTATTCATCAATCAATCAAAGAGTCACAGCAGCATTTGTGAGGAGGATTCTCAAAAAATGATATTCTAATAGATTCGTCTAAGACTATTGCAGTTAATAGCGTCGGATAAATATCCTTTAATGGTTAACCGATATATTCTGATGATGATACCGTATCATTCATTTAACACGGTAAAGATATTGTAATTTACCTGAGTGAAACCTTAAATAATGAAATGCGAACTTAATTATGAAAAGTCCCACAAAGGCTTAATGATAGATTAGTTGATGTCCCTTAAGTCGCAAAATATCAAATTTAAGAGCACAGGGGTCGGCCTCTGGATAGAGGTCACTCCCCGCTGCTAAGCCCATTTTGATTAGGAGAAATCCAATAATTATAATTCCGCCTGCGCATACGAGTGTTCGAGTGCAGTCGAAGTTCGCTTGGCCAGCTCCAGCTCCACCTCCACCTCCACTTTGCCCGGACCTGCTCAGTCAGCCGGATTGGTTACGAGCGATGCATTGCATCCATAAATAAGTCAGCGTGTGCTAATTGCACCACTTACGAGTACGGGCGGTGGCTGTGGCGATGGCGGTGGCGGTGGCGGACACGCTCCAATTCACCTGATTAAAGTCGAAGCTGAGGATTGGCAGGGACGGGAGATGGTTGCAAGTGTTTGCATAACTTTAATTAAATTTCTGCTAAATCTAATTTCTATGCTAAACCGAAAACAAACAACGATGATGGGACGTGGCGTGCAACCAGGTCAGGCGAATAAAGTGTCATCCAAGTTGGATTTCGATGAGAGCGATGGCATCTCCAGCAGCAACAGCAACAGCAACCAGACAGGGATGCAACCCGGAATGCAGGGACAGGGTGGAAATGGGAGTGGCAGCTACGACCAGGGAGCGGGTCGCAGCTTTGCAGGAGGAGACAGGGGAACTGCCAATGAAAGAGGAAGCGGCGGCGGAAACAGCAGCAATCGCCCCAAGATACACGGCGTGCGGGTGACCGTCGATACGGGCGATGGACAGCAGCAAACGAAAGGTAATTAGATTGGCCCAACCCACACCAAAGCATAAGCTTGAAATGCAAAAAAGAACACGCTGAAAGTAAAAATTGCAATCCCAAAAAAAATCTAAAGAGTCCAAGGAGAGCGTGGAAATTACGGACCTCGGCAAGCACAAGAAGCGGGTGGGCATCCACACTGACATCACGTTCGAGATAACCTCCGAGGCGGAGGGCAACGAAACCAGTTCGGCCCAGAACCATGGGGAGAAGGGTGAGTGAGAAAGTGAGAGTCCACTGTCGCTTTCGTCCTCGTCTAACCCATTTCCACCCTTCTACTTTCAGAGGACGCCAGTGTGCCCATCTACAAGGGCCGCGGGGGCAGCGACTCGAAGCACAAGACCCAAAAGCCCTACGATCCAAAGTCGCAGTGGAACCCCAACTACTCCAGCGAGCGGCGCGGCTATGAGGGAGGAAGTCGAGGCGGGTACTACCCGCATTATTATCCTCAGCACGAATATACCAGCGGAGGATCTGACTCAGGGAGTATTTACCGCACAGACGCGCAGACCTGGACGCACTACGTCCCTGTCTGGACCACAGAACGCGCCCCCCAGCAGCAGAGCCAGATCTACCGCAGGCCCAGCTGGAAGCCCTGCTACTGCATGTCCTCCACCGATTTCAGGCGTCGGCGGGACAGCAAGGCCAGTCGGGAAATAGGAATAGGAAATGGAGCCAAAAGAGTGATCAACAGTGGGGTTGTCCAGGTAGTCGATGGAAAGCTGGAGAGGCCCTTCTCTTGATATAGCAATTTGGCATTCTATTATCTTTTAAGCTTTCCCCAGAATACAAACGCACATTTAATGTTTATTTGTTTGTCGATTTGATCCTCACCCACTTACGTGTGTATATAGTACATACAAAATATGGACATCAAATAAGGTAATATGGACTATTTTTTGCAGTTAAGAATCATAGACTTATTTTAAGTCCATGACAGTTAAGGCTATAACGGCCTAAAACATAGTCCAAAACCATCGGCGCGCAGTGGGACATTCGGCCATTCGGCCATTTCAGCTTGCTAAATTAATAAAGATATCTTCATGAAATAAACGGCATTTGGAAGATAAATCTTTTCAAATTTAGCATGCACGAGTACACGGTGATCCAATGTCTAACCAGCTAAAGCTTAACAACACATCACATTGTTAAGTTGAACTTTGTTCCGGTGCATATTTGTCTATATCAAATACATACATAAAGTTTCTCAATACAAAATAGTTTTAAATTTAATTTTTGATAGAACGCATTTTTTTTTAAATTTCAAAACTTCTGAACAAATTAAGACATCTTCATGAAATAAACTGCATTTGAATGATAAATCTTTTAAAATTTAGCATGCGAAAGTACAACTTAACAAAGTAAACTTAATAACACCTTGTCAAAGTTGAACTTTTTCGGTGCATATTTGTCTATAAAAAATACATTTTTAAACATTTTTTTTGTATCAATAAAGAACATTTAATTGTCAATTTTACAAAAAAAAATTATTTCATATTTAATTTTTGATAAAATATATTATGAAACAAATTCCCAAAAAAAATTAAAAAAAAAAAACAGATTGTCAAATTATTTTTTTTGTTTAATTTTTATCTACATTAGAAATAGTATCTTAAAAGCTTAAATTTACTAAAGAATATTTATTTGCCTATATATTTTGGTATCTCCCATGTCTAATATATGAAATATATGAATGTGTTAGTATATGGATCTCATTTTGCGCTGTTTTTCAACTTTGACTTCAGTTTACAAAAAAACTTCATTAAATTTCCCTGAGATATTTTTTATACCCGGTACTCGAAGAGTAAAGGGGTATATTAGATTTGTGCAAAAAATGTATGTGTGTAACACCCAGAAGGAAGCGTTTCCGACCCCATAAAGTATATATATTCTTGATCAGCATCAATAGCCGAGTCGATATAGCTATGTCTGTCTGTCCGTCCGTCTGTCCGTCTGTCCGTCCGTCCGTCTGTCCGTCTTCATTAGCGCCTATAGCTCAAAGACCATAAAAGCTAGAGGAACACAATTTTGTATCCAGACTCCTGTCCTATCGCACTGTTACAAGTGTATTTCAAAATTTCGCCCAGCCCCCTTCCGACCACTCCAAGGACGAAAATCTGTGGCATGCACAATTTTAAAGATACGAGAAAACTAAAAACGCAGAATCGAAGAGAATGAGCATATCTATCAGATTGTTGAATCTGGATCAGATCAGATAATAAATATAGCTACAATGAAGAAAACCATTTCGAAATGCATCGTTCCCTCTCGCTCTCTCTCACACACAGGGGTAGGCGCTATGCCTGATCGAGTTTTTCGACGCCTAGTTCTCAGAGACTATAAGAGCTAGAACCACCAAACTTTCTATCCAAGCTCCTGTGATATCAAACCGAGACGAGTTTGTTTTAAAATTCGGCCACGCCCCCTTCCGCCCCCACAAAAGATGAAAATCTACAATTTTGAAGATACGGGAAAACCAAAAACGCAGAATCATAGAAAATGACTATATCTATCAGAGTATTGAATTTGGATCAGATCGGATCATAAATATAGTCAGAAGGAACAAATGAAATTTCAGTGGCCTCCCAAGCGCAGACTGATTCCCTCTCTCTCTCGCACACAGCCGTGTATGTATATGTAGGAAGTAGATAAAAACATGTAGAAATGGCAGATGTCAAAAATTTATGTAAACAAATATGGAAACATCTAATAGATCAAAATCTCCGAAAAGGTTCGACTTAATTACTTTTTTCTTTTTTGGCTAAAATTAAATTTGTCCCTTTTGCGAACATGTAATAAATTACAACAAGCTCATACATATATACTGACTGAGTGCCGGGTATAAAGTAGAGCCGCGGCGCAGACGCGGCTCATAACGTTCCCCCTCGTTTTTTTTTAATTTAATTGTAGTATGCACGAATGTCTTGGGACGATCGGTTTCTGGCCGTGTCCAGGGCACTGGTGTAAAAATCAATTAATTCCCAATTCACGAACTGTCTCATTGCACAACCATTAATATCGACTAAGGGCATCACGAAGTGCAGGTGTCTTCTCTAGATTTGCACGGCTCGGGCCAAAGCAACGGCACCGGCGAAAGCAGACAACAATAAGAGCGACGCAACAACACGTATACATGCATATGTGCAAACCAGAGACAAGCCAAAGCGCGGTAATGCAGAATGCAGAGCGGCAGAGCAGAGCGTACCGATAAGCCGGCATAAGAGCGGGCAGAACCCTGTGGAGCAGTCACAGCGACGTCCCACTCAGACCACGAGGCCGCTCTGGAACAGCCATCAGAGCGAGAGAGAAGATAGACATAGGCTGTGGCGATCACCGCTGCCGCTGCGGCTATGTGTAGGTTACTGTAGGCTTCGAGCGCGTGTAAGCGCGTGGAATCATTTTGAAAGCCACCGTCCACCGTAGCGGGATGAAAATATTCTGGGGCCGTCCGTAGCTGTTGCTGCAACCGCTCACCTCTCTGCTCTGAGTTTTTACTGATTCAGCTTTAAGCATTTGTGTTTTAACTATTTGCTTTGCATTTTTTTCTTTTAATAAATTTGAATAATGGAATTTTCTGTTTCTGTTGGTGAAAGTAAGACCTGCAAAAAGCTGATCACCTATGATCAGCCAAGTCAACCCTGGCTCTGCGATAGCATAATGCACGCAAAATGCGCTGGGTTCTCAAGCCTCGTGGGTGATGCCATTTCCAAACGCAATGGTTTTCATTACAGTTGTGAAGCATGGCGGGTGGTTCATATTGAGATGGCCAGGTTTATGAGGCAGACGAAATGGCTTTATCTGCAAGTTCCAACTGTTCCTCAGCCGCCCGTTGCCGAACAACCGACTCCGACCCTCCAATTGTGCAGCAGCTGATATCGTTTGCTACTCCAAGGGCAACGACAGCTGCTGGTGATGCAAATTCGGTAGCCGAATTTATCACCTCGGAGAGCATGCAATGCTCTAGCTATCCCGTCCATTCCGAACCCACCAATAAATATACGTCTCAGACCACCGGTTAATTCCTTCACAGGTACCAGGCCTATGGTGCCAAGACCATTGGCGGTGATCTGATCCCACCTAAACGACAAGTCTTAGTCTCACGGCTGGCCCCTGACTCCACTATCAGTGATGTTTCTGCTTTTATTCAAGGCAAAATAAAAGCCGTCGGTTTAAAGGTGGATAAATTTACCTTCTCTTATGCCAGGGAGATAGCTTCTTTCACGATAAGCGTCTCCCCAACTCAATTTGACACCATTTCCTCTCCCAATTTTTGGCCAGAGCACTTGGTGGTGAAGGAGTTTAAGGCTAAGAAGAAGAATAGGCCCCCAATAACTCTCAATACTAATCAGGCCAGTGATCCATCCTCATCTTCCCATTCTACCTCCACCCGTCCAAAAAACTAACTTCCTCTCTTTTAATTACTTATCAGAATGTTAAAGGCTTGCGTAGTAAGCTCAGCACTCTGTACCGGGATAGCGTCGCATTTTCATCCCATGTAATTGTGTTTACAGAGACCTGGTTAAAACCGGAAATTCTTAGCTCTGAAGTTTTGGCAGGTCGGTACACAACCTTTAGAAATGACCGTTCGTCTCGACGTGCAGGTGGGGTTCTGATTGCAGTGGACTCTAACTTCACGTCGGAACATTTTACAGTCCAGATTTTATTACATGCTCGTATATTCCACCTTCTTCGGATATCGCAATTTACGAGCAGCACTTGTCTGCTTTAAACGCGGTTTCTGATAAAGATCATTTGATAGTTTTTGGTGATTTTAACTTTCCAGGAATTGTTTGGTCTTCGGTAAACAAGTCTAACAACCTAGTCTCAAGTCAACCATGTAAAAAATGCATTGGGTCGATTGCTTGATCCGAACATAGCGTTTTTAACCCGAAGAAGACGCCTACCATCCTACTTCTGGGAAACCCTCTTGGTTCACCAAAGAGTTATTCAGTCTACAAAACCTAAAATCAAGACTATGAAAGATTTCAAGAAGTTGATTCTAATTCTTCTCTCTCTCGCCAATAGCTCGGTCAAACATCTAAGTTCTAAAGCGCAATAAAAAACTATTTATCTCAGGACCCTAAACAGTAAGCGTAGAACGTACGCACAACCATCCTTGCTATCATTCCTTAACACGTCGGCAAATAATAATCAGGCGATTGCCGAACTTTTTGACCAATTTTTCCAAACAACCTATTCTCTGGAAGCTACTCCGATCGGCCGTACCCATACGGTTTACCATGGTCGAACGGCATTTTTAGTCCCTTGTTAAATGAAAGTTCGCTGCTTCACGATCTCCAAACAGTCAAGCCGGTGTTTCAACCGGGTCCTGACGAAGTTCCCGACTTGTACTGGGGTACTATGCCGAGTCTCTGTGTGGACCGTTGCTCAAAATATTCAGCCTGTCCATTAACTCGTCATGTTTCCCCTCGATATGGAAGGAGTCATTTATAATTCCTCTCCATAAGAAATAAATTAAGTCTGACGCAGGGAACTATAGAGGTATATTTAAGTTATCCGCTATTCCTAAATTGTTTGAGAAAATTTTAACTCCGCACCTGCAGCATCTAAGCAGATCACTTATATCTCCTGCTCAGCATGAATTTATAAGGCGGAGATCAACAACCACGAATTCGTATTGGAGCTCACCTCCTTCATCATTAAAGGCTCCCAAGGTAATCTACAGGCGGATTTTACTTAAATCGATTTCAGTAAAACATTCTACTCTGTAAACCACTCTCTTCTAGCACAAAAACTTGATCTTTTATTTCGGGTGTACCACAAGGCAGCCATCTAGGCGCCTAACTCTTCACATTCTTCATTAACGAAATGTCTTCGATATTAACATAATCTCGAGTATGTGTGCGGATGATGTTAAGCTCTGCGTCCAGTACAAGGATGGTTTATCTCATTCCAGGTTGCAATCCGATCTTAATAGCTTTCAGCCATGGTGTTGAGCAAATTTGTTACACCTTAATACTTCGAAATGTAAAGTAATGACATTTCATCGCTCCAGCGTCTTTCCGGCTCCTTACTCTCTAGGCGGGGGTTCTCTTGAGAGAATTACCCTAGTTGATGATCTTGGTGTTCTTTTAGATCCCAAATTATAGTTCTCTGAACACATTTCTACCATGACGTTGTTGGGTTTGCAAGAGGTGGTCAAAGGAATTTGACGACCCCTATATAACAAAAACTCTCTATATATCGCTTGTTCGTCCGATTTTAGAATACGGTTTGTGTATGGTGACCTCAGTACAAAGTACACGTATAGAATCAGTCTAGAAAAACTTTTTAATTTTCGCTCTGCGCGGCCTCAACTGGGATGCAAGTGTGAGATTGCCGTCTTACCCTAATAGATTGATCTTAATAGACTTTCCATCCTTAGTTAATCGTAGAACAATGCTTGGTGTGATGTTTGTGCACAATTTGATCAAGGGTGACGTAGATAGCCCGAACTTCACGATTCCTGTTAGAGACACTAGACACTATACACCGTTACCGTTGTTCCGATTTGTAGATCGAATTATTCCTTGCATTAACTTTTTAGCGTCTTATGCTCGGATTATAATTCCCTCTACCATAGTTCTGGTAGCCTTGAAATCGTTTGACACTTTATTCTCTGCGGGTCCTGATAAAGCGCCAAGTTGCATTCTGAAACATTGCGCCGAGTCCCTTTGCCAACCTTTGACCTTTCTTTTCAGCCTATCTTTGGAACAATTTTGTTTCCCAATGATTTGGAACGAGTCCTACATCATTCCGCTTCATAAGAAAGGTTCAAGATCCAAAATTCTGAATTACCGAGGTATGGAAAAGCTTTCTGCCATCCCTAAGCTCCTTGAGTTCTTGGTCATCCGGCAATTGCAACACCTTTGCTCAAGCTTAATATTTCCGTCACAAACCGTTTTTTTTTTAACCTCGATCAACATCGACTAACCTTCTCGAGTTCTCGTTCATAATCAACCGCGGATTTCGAAGCGGTCTGCAAACTGACGTAATTTTTACGGATTTTACGGATTTTAGCAAGGCTTCTGATTCCGTAAACCATACCCTGTTAATTCAGAAGTTGTCCTTATTAGGTTTCCCTAAAAATCTTCTAAATGGGATTTCGTCGTATCTTTCAAATCGCACACAACTGGTTTTATTTTATTTATTTATTATTATATTGTTAGTGTCACTTCTGGAGTTCCACAAGGAAGTCATTTGGGTCCACTTCTCTTCATCTTATTTGTGAATGACCTACCCCAAGTTATAACATTCTCTCATACGCTAATGTATGCGGACGACGTAAAAATCTGTCTGCCGTACTCTAATTGGTATTTGCACACACACCTTCAGCTGGATTTTAATGAATTGCCAATGTGGTGTTCAAACCATCTGATTTTTTTGAACTTTTCTAAATGTAAACTTATCTCTTTTTACCGACGCGCTCCACCATATATCCAGCCATCCAGGACTCCCAAACACTTTTGAGCCAGATTGACTTTGCCGTTCCAAATTACGCCCAGCATGAACCTTTTAGTGTTTTATGCCACAATTTTAATACCTTTTCCCATATCCTATCTCCTGAATTATCCCTTAATAGAATTATTTCTAATATCTACCACCACTTTAATACTAATAATCTGTAATTTTCTTTCCTCCTTTTCTACTTTATTCTTTCTACATACTACTTAATTTCTTTAATAGTTTATGTTTACATTTTTAAGGCTTTATTAGCAGAATTTGTTTAATTAAATAAATAAAATGAAATAAATATTATCTCTACTACTAATTCCCTTCTTCTTCTGAAATCAATCTTCGCGCTCAATGTAATAATACATAGTTACCTATCTCAACGCAGGATACGTTTTTCTCATAAGATGGCCGATCTTTTTGCCAAATTTTTTCAAACAACCTATTCTCTGGAAGCTACTCCAATCAGCCGTACCCATACGGTTTACCGTGGTCGAACGTAATTTTCAGTCCCTTGCTAAATGAAAGCTCACTGCTTCATGATCTCAGAACAGTTAGACCGGTGTTTTCACCGGGTCCTTACGCAGTCCCTCGCTGTGTACTCAAGTACTGCGCTGTGAGTCGCAGCATTCCTTAGTCCAGCTTAACGACAACATTCTGCCTGGATATGAAAAATTGGAGATGCCAAATAGGAGGCAGTACCGCAACCCACAATAGTAAATCTTCAAGATCCTACTGATCACACTGGGAAACGTCTCATTGATAGTTTTCCAGAAAATCTCACATTGATCAGCAACTGGGGCTGCGATGGGCAATGTGCATATAAGAACAAAATAGCCACGAATGATAAAACCATTACAGTTTCTAACATGTTTAGGGCTTCTCTTGTCGCCCTAAAGATGAAAGGATACTTCGGAATATTGACAACCCGGGACATTCGTCCGCTCACTATTTCGGTCCGACTTTGTTCGAAAACCTGATATTCAAAATGTTTATAGGTTTAAATGTCGGAGATTTAATAATTTCCGTTATACATTCACAGATTCACACAATCATTGTTGCCTTAGAAAAAACTGCTTAGGAGTGGACACTGTAGGTGCTGACCTTGCCATTGTCATCCACAGAAGCGGTGGCCGCGTTGTAGCCAAACTGCTTTCCATTAATGTTGTAGTTCTCGCTCTCGCCAGTGGCCAGGTCCTTGTAGTTCTTCACGTGACCGTCCGAGTCGAACTGTGGAAACAGAGCCTCGTTGAATATAACTGTGTTAAAATCTGCTGTCGAGCACTACTCACCTCAGATTGGGAGGACCATTTGGACTGCTTCTCCCACTGCTTGGTCTGGTAGCCACCGGCACCAGCACCGGCACCACTAGCCCCTAAGTTACCGGCACCCGACACCTGCTGCTGCTGCTGCTGCTGCTGTTGGCCGCTGGCAAGACCACCGGAGACACCGAAGTTGCTCTGACCGCCAAGAAGGGAGCCCTGGCTGCCGCCCAGCAGAGAGCCGCTCAGAAGAGAGCCGCTCAGGAGGGAGCCGCTGCTTCCGGCATTCAAGGAGGTGGCGGAGTTCAAGGAGCTTGCAGAGTTCAAGGAGCTGGCAGAGTTCAAAGAGCTGGCAGAGTTGAAGCCAAAGCCGGAGTTGGAATTGAATGCGGTGTTGGCGCCATAGCCAGCGTTCGAGCCGAAACCGCTGCCCGTCTGCGTCTGCGCGACTTGGTTGGCACCCGTCAGGCCGCTGTTGAAGCCGCCGGCGGTGGACAGTCCGGAACCAGTGCTCACCGAGCTGGTGGCGGCCTGCTGCCTAGCGGTCTGGTGTGCCTGGTTGATTAGCTGCTGCAGCTGCGAGTTGCTGGCTTGCTGGACGTTGAGGCCTGCCGAATGGCCGAAGGAGCTGCCAAAGTTTGTACTGAAGGCAGCGTTTGAGCCAAAGTTGGAGCCATAGTTGGAGCCGTAGGCTAGGCGGCTGGAGGGCTGCTGCTGCACCTGAATCTGGGGAGCCGATGCGGTGGTGGTGACCCTACGCTGGTAGAAATGCTGGGTGCTGCTTGGCGCCTGGACGATCTGTACTGGGGCCGGCTTCTCGACAATGCGCTCCACATGCTGTACATACTTCTCGGTGCCGCCGGAGGGGGCGTAGACAACCTGCCTGGGGGCCGAGACAATTTTCTCGTGGCGGATGTACTCGACGTTAGCGCCGCTCCTTACAGGGGCTGTGTGGACCGTCTGGACAGTCTGTTGGCCTCCATTGACAAGCTGGGACTCGGAGTTCAAAGTGTTGGAGCCGCCGAAGTTGACCTCGGCGCCGGCATTCGAGTTGTCGGCAAACTCCACATTGCTGCCCACGTTGTGGGCGGACGAGGCTCCAAAGTTGGCCGAGTGGCTGGTCTTGAAGGCGGCGTTGCTGGCAAACGAAGAGCCAAACTGGGCCGCGTTCTGGGAGCCGAAAGAAGCAGCATTCTGGGAGCCGAAGGAAGCAGCATTCTGGGCGCCAAAGCCGGCGGCATTGCTGCCTGCAAAGTTGACACCAGAGTCGAGACCAAAGTTGGAGCCAGCACCAAAACTCTCACTGGCACTACCCTGGCCGGAGGCGCCTTCAGCTGTCTCTACGGCACCCACGGAATCGTAGGAGCTTTCCAGGTTTCCCAGACTGCCGCCTCCCAAAGAGGCATCTCCACCGAGTCCTGCACCAAAACTGGCCGAACCACTGGATCCATAGGCATTCTTGCGGGCTGTTTCGATGGCTTGCTGGTGGGCAGTATAGTGGCTAAGGATTTGGGCAAAGGATATATTAGATCAGTCAGAAGAGGAGGAACTCGGATTGCGATTCAATTCATCTTGTGCCGAATGATTTGGAAGGAGTTTTGTGTACCATGTTGCTTGCCAATGGGGAAAATTGCAATTTTTGCCAAGCGAAAAAAAAGCGTATTTTTCATCAACATTGCCACACGGCACTTACCGACTATGGAAGTCGTCTCGTTTGAGTCGTCTACCCACACGTCATCGTTGCAGAATAAAAGAGAGATCGTAAGTCGAAGCTCAGCAGTACTTATCCCCCAACTTACCTTCCGTGGAAATCTGTAAAGATCGAGACAAAATACCTAATTAGTTGTTTTTCAAAACAAGATGTAATAACTTCTTATCGCCACGTGTGTCGAGCACTCAATATTACACAAGTCTGAAGGCTGTTGTGTAAATACTCGTAGTTTCATTGAGGAAAAATACGCGATGACGACACTTGAGATCGATCAGAGGCAGAGCAGAGCGTGCTCAGTGCTCAAGGAAGGAAATCCACAACCACAGAACCACAGGATCAGTGATCATTTTTACGTATACTTTAAGGCGAATATTTAAAGATCTCTACCTGCAGTAGCCACACCCAGGCAAAGCGCCAATATAAGCAGCTTATTCATATTTGGAGAATTTGATTTTCAAGCGGGAAAACGTTCGATGCTCGCGCTTGAAATTGAACTAATGGATCGAGCGAGTGGAATCGCGCTTTAAAGCCCAGACGGCGAAGACACGACGCGATCACTGATAAGCGCCATATACCAGCTCAGACTTGAACCGATTGATTCTTGACCTAGAGAGGAGGCCACTCTGGGCCGCGGCACTGATAATGTGTACTATATTCCTCAAAATGGAGCTCGCAATTGGTGCAGAAAGCTAAATGATGAAAGTTCAATGCGACATCATCTCCCTATATAGATGGATTTTTGTTGGTTGCTTTCGCAGAACCTTGGTCAGCCTCCTAAAGTACATGGTACGAGTATATAGCATATAGTTGCCATGTATGATTGTGGAAATAATTGTCTACTCGAATATGCTTCAACACTTGCAATATACATACAAACGATTATACTCGTATCTATACAATATGATTGCAATTAGCTTGAGCTTGAACTTAGAAAATTGAGAGTAAGGTGAAGAAACATATAAGCAACCTTGGGCCTAGTTTGAGGAAGTACAAATTTCGTTCGATTTCGATCTAGATTGCGACTTTAGTTATTGTTTTGTAAACAAACTTGGATACAGTTTTATGGCTTCCGGTAGGGGTTCGACGAGATGGCGATCAATTCAATCAGATTAGAAGAATTGCTCAGATGTTTGAATCGCACAGACGATGCTCTCTTCTCCGATCCCAACAAGTATACATACCTATATACATACTCTTGATCAGCATGAAAAGTCGAATCAAAATACTCAGTTTTTCGACTAAACCTTGCAAATGGTGTTTTCAGCACTTGTTTGTTTGATATGGATTCACAACAGAATATGGGTGGAATTTCGACTCAAATAAAATCAAAGACTATACCTGGGTAAATAGGAGGCCATAAAACGCTAAGATATTGTAGATGGCGGAATAAATAAATTTGTGGTGGAACTGGACCTACATATATATGCAACGGGCATCTGGATTGAATATCTTTACACCTCAGCAAACAATTGTAACCATCAGAAATTTATATAATTATATCGCACATTTTGCCAAATAAAACCAGTTATTATCGAAGACTCTGTAGCTGTAGAACTCATTCCTCATGTAATAAACAGCTCGCAGGTCAAAAGGTGCTGATAGCTCCAGTAGGACGCAAGGAAGCCACCGTGAACTAAATCCTAAAAATCCTAATGATGATCGTCCATCTATCCATCCAAAGCAGACAGGACTCGACTCCGACAAAGCAAAAACCCAGGAGAAAAAACTTTGCATCAAAAAGTCATTAGGAGAGAATTTCCTTAAATTGCCAGATCTCAGCTTCCGTTCTGCTATTTATATTCTGGCTGCTTGGCCATTTTATATTGTTTCGAACTTGCTTTTAATAAGCCCCCTTGGTATTAGATCATTTCCTGTCACCCCTGATAAGGCCCACCAATCCATAAAAAACACACACACACACACACAAAATCGAGTGAGAGAGTTTTAGTTGGTCTTTCCGACTAAATGATACCTGTGCGTATACTTTTCTGAATTTTATGGCAAAGTAAACTATTAAAATCAACCTAAAAGATTTGTATATTTTGGGAATTCTGTGGCCATGACTGGGCAGCCGTGGGGAATACATTTTTAAATTAAATTCAAAACTGGGACTACTATATATAGGATGCACAGATCCCCCTGAGCTTACAAGAGCCAGAAAATGGGACCGGATACTCGCGACTATCGCAGAGGGCTAAGCGAGCACTATACGAGTATACCCCTGTGCTAAACGAGAGCTACGTTCAATATAATCAGAAGAACGAAACAATCTCGATGCTAGATTATATATAGAAACAAATACGACAACTGGAATATGTGTAAGGCACAGTACATAAGACTCTTTCCAGCCGCAGAGTCAAAATCAAGGTCATCGCAAAATTTGCATTTATTTTGAATTTCTATGTGTTACGGGTGTGCCGAGCCGTGCTGTGCCTGTGGAAAGAGAGGGGGACACTTTCTAATAAAAGAAAGCTCCATGCTGGAAATCCCACAGATAAGAAAGTCCGCGAATATACTCGTATTTATTATAAAATACACCAAATATATATTTTTTGTCATGCACATAAAACGGCCATTGGTTAGCTTTTGTTAGACTGGATTAGGGGCTAGCCCAGGCCCGAACTGGAGTCGGAGGACTCTCCAATCCCTCTAAGAGTGCGTTGAGTACGAGGTGACTTTACCATTGTCATTGACAGTGGTCTGGGCCCCACGGCGGCTGGTTCCATCGCCATTGCTGTGGCTGTACGAGGAGACGGAGACACCCTTGTACCCGCCCCCTGAGGATGAGCCGCCACCGAACCGATTCACAATGTTGGGCGAGGCCTGTAAAAGAAGAAGCGAAGATATATTCATATATTCATCTGTAGAAGCCCAGGGAAAACTGCTTCTCAGGAGGGTCCACTCACAGGATTAGCGGGACTGATGTAGGCCGTCTGGCGGTGGCCATTGGGTCCAATGGAGCCCGAGGCGGCGGCGTAGCTGGGGGCATAGCGATGCGAGTTGGACGATCCCGATCCTCCCCTATATCGGTTCTGACGCACGAGATTGTCGTGGTAGGCCTGCTGTGCGGCAATTTGCTGCTGGATGCGACTGGGAAAAATATGAAAACCTGGATTAGTATTCTGCCAAAATGTCACCGGACGAAAGAAGCTTTGGTTAGGTGTTAGATCGGTTAGGAGTTGGCTAGAAGTAATTACGTGTCGTCGTCGTCGACTAATGAGGCATCCGCAAATGCAAAAGCATTGCCAGCCGTGGCCAGACCCGTTATAGCTCTACAAGAATAGATGAACAAGCGGTTAGGTTTACCCTCATCCCTCACTACAGACTACCAAAAAACGGCCTCCCCCAAGACGGGATCAGTGCAGTGCTCACTGTTGGTTCGCGTAGTTCTGGGCCAGGATTTGGTTGGTCAGCTGCTGGTGGAACAGGTACGGGTCGATGATGCCAAAGTTCGGCGAGCTGCCGTCATAGTCATCGTAGTCGTAGTAGCCCCCACCGCCACCGCCGCTGCTTCCCACATAGCTGCTGTGGCCCGCGCCTCCTCCGCCGCTGTTGTAGGTGCCCGTATAGCCGCCGGCTCCTCCTCCGCTGCTGGCAAAGCCTCCGGCATATCCCCCTGTATTTCCGCGACGTCTCCGGGGCTGCTGGCCAGCTGAGGACAAGAGCAGTTGTTAGTTGCACGCCTTGCTGGGACTGTACTGTGCTGGGACGACTTACCCGCCGACGATTCCCCGTTGAGGGCACTCATCACCACACAAATCAGCAGATACTTCCACATTCTATTGAACTCGCATTTGCGCACGGAAATTCGGTCTGCGGTCTGCTCTGGTCTGGTCTTGTCTGGAGGAACACACACAAAAGAGAAGACGAGTCGTGAGGAACTGGTTCAACAATTAGTGTAAATCGAACCGGTTTAGACTCCGAGATGCATATTTTTAATTTTTAAGATGGATTCTGCGTGTGTAAAACGCAAATGCGACATTGATCCAAGCGGAAGCTTATGTAAGCAGAGAAGCACATCTGCCAATGGCTGGGACCGGCTGGGACCGGCTTGGCTCATTGTTTTCCGATACTTTCCCACCCACCATCATTAGCAGCTCTCAAGGCGGACTCTATAAATCGGCTTGCATAAGTGCGATGGAAAGGGAAGGGGTCGCAAGGGGTCTCAAGGGGTCTCTCTCTCCTCCCCACCCCCCCAGAGGGCATTGGCTTCATAGTGCAGCCACTATGCCTATTCGTAACCAATAATTAACAATAACCATCATTTTTCATAAATTGTGCAGCAGTTTAATTGCCCTTACACGATTTTCCAATAATGAAATTGCAAAAATCTCCGACAATGCCCGTGCCTGGGAGGGGGATAAGAGAAAGAGAATGGAGAGAATGGAGACAGTCCCACAAAATTGAAAACGGAAATCCCAAAAATGTAAATTAATGGATCTGCATATGACCATGTATATTATTGCCTCAATTTGCTTGTCCGGCTGTCGAGAGAGAGAGGACCGAACCGGTTCTCAATAATTTGTTCAACGTTTAGAAATTGATATTGAATGTACATTTTTCGGGGGAAACAACAGAAGTCTCTTCTGTTTTGTTCGCCATTTATATTCCAATTTGTTTATGTTTTTATTGGTGTTTTTTTTTGCAGGAGATCTTCAAGTTGTCTTGAGAGCGGGGATTTCTTTTCGGATACTTTGTGCTCGAAGTGCTCTGTTCTAATTGAATTGCATGGCTTTTGGACTACGCCACAACCGGTCGCGCAAGATGATTTATAATTTGGTTTTTCTAATTTTTGACATTAAGTGCTGCATATGAATCGCAATTAGCAGCTTTTTGCACAACTTTTGCTGTTCTCCCGGCACTCTCGAAACAAAGGAACGGCACTGAGTCGCAATTTAGAGGAACACGTTCTGTTACTTTGGCCCTTACAATGCCATGACATGGATGCTCAGTGATCTGGTTGATGGGGGGGACCACTCAGGCGGCAGAACATCATTTCAATCGCATCGCTGATAAAGCATCGATCGAGCCCCACCCCACCCATGCGGCACCGGAACACTCTCCACACCACATATGTACATACTGAATCAGAATCTGACTCGACACTGACTGACTGTCCAAATACAAAACAAAAACTGCGCCATAAATTGGCAAAACCAACTATATTATATTTTATTCTCTATACTGTAGAGATCGCTGGGAGAGACAGTTTGGTTCTCAGTCCCGAAACGCTACGAGCACCGACACAACGATTCGCCTCCACTCACTTAATGATGTGTTAATGATTCGGTTCTTGACCAGTTTTGTGTCGGGTTTAGTTTTCAGATTTCGGTTGCGGATTCTCTCGGCCGCTCTCTCGCGCTTCTTCACTGTGCCGCAACTGTGGAACGTCTGAGCCGGATCGGAGACCAGGTCCTCTTATAACCGGGCCGACACCGTGGCTGGGCTGGCGGTGAGCTGATGACAGCGACGATGACACTATCGTTCGGCGACTCGCTCGCTTGGCAGAATCAGTGTGAGAGGGGAACTTCACTTCGAAGGCATGGCTGACTAATTATAGATAATGAAAAATAAAAAATAGTTTCGTCTGTTTTGCTTGAAAGGGTTACGTTTGGCAAAAGTTTATGGCATCTGATAGGCCCTAGTACTAGCAGTTCTTCAAAGAAGAATTAGAGAATTCCCCACTTATCTACTAGGACGTTTGATGTCCTTCCGTATGCAGACTTGAGTCGCGGATTATTTTACATGATGTCCAAGCACCCGAGTTTGAATTTAAATTTATTTATATTGTATCAGACCGATACGTGATTCAAATAAAATGGAAGTAGTCTAGTTTTCAGTTTATATTTGATGCATCATCGATTAATACAAATAGTGGATGATAAAAAATAATAAATACTCCTACACACACCCAACAGGCGGCGCTGCTCTCTTCCCCATTTCCCTCGTGGGATATCCTTTAATGTTTATTTAACTTGTTGAATCGTAAGCTAGTAACAGATTTGATCTTAAAATACTTCAATGTACGTTGTGTGGAAAACTGTTTGCAGGGTAGATGCGAATGCAATTTGCCACGATACCTGATTTCAACATGAGGCAATAACAATAACTACTTCAGGGTTTTCCTCTATTGGGAGTGGGAGTGGGATTGGGATTGGGATTGGGACAGGGACAACCACCAGGCACTTGTCTTCCCTTTGACCTCCGTCAGTTTGCTTCAGAGCTTGGATTTCTCCTGGGGCTGGGGTATGATCACGTCGCGCCACCAAGATGGGCGCTGGAAGGCGCCCTCGTTGGTCATAAATTCGTTTTGCAGATTCTCATACAGCAGGCCATCGGCCCGGGCAATCACCGAGTTGAGGGCAAAGTCGGGTGGGGCGATGGAATCGGCTACGCTCACGGCCACGTCCTTCAGCTGCAAGCAGCTGTCCAGCAGGAGCCGGCGCACAGCCGCTGAAAAGTCCTTTCCTGCGGCAAATCCGCCCACATAGAAGGTGGTCATGTGCTTCTCCAGCAGCCACATGGCGTACACGTCGAAGAGCAGTCGCAACACCTTGCAGTACGCAGGATCCACCTTCAGCCGACGCACGTGCTCCACATAGCGGGTCAGGGCAAAGTACTCGGCGTAGGCGAGAGAAAGCTCCCGGGCGCCAGCCACCTGCGAGTTGTTCCGCGCATCGAACTTCGACCCTCCAGTCGCCAGCTCCCCCTCGATGTGGGCCGTGGTGTGAGCCATCAGGTGGCACAGCAGCCACTCATAGCACCTGAGCGAGACTGCAAGGAAACGAAGGATTAGTCTGCAGACCACTCTATGCGATCTTCCACTCACACTCCCAGCTGGACAGGGGACTCTGTGCCACCAGTTGTGCGTAGCTGAGGCCCATGAGATGCTCCCGGCGCTCCAGGAACCTTATGCTGCCAATCGGTGTCTCCAGCTCCTTGGCCGCCCACTGACGGAGCAGCCAGTTCGAGGCCTGCTGGCCCAGCACGTTGTTGTCGCCCTCGTAGGTGCACAGGGGATCGTGATCGGTACGCATCTGACCCAGCTTGGCAGCCGCCAGATAGCCGTGCCCGCCGCAAGCCTCGCGCGCCTCCTGAATGGCATCCCTAGCGGCCCAAGTTATGCGCGGCTTGGAGGCCGAGATCAGGGCATGAATCTCCGCAGCGTTCTGGGTCTGCAGGGAAATCAGAGTCAACCAAACCAACCGTCTCAACTAGAAACTTTGATGCGGATCAAAGCTTAACAGATCACTCACCAGTATATCAAAGCCATTGGAATCCGCCTGGGAGCGGGCTATGATCTCCAGATATGTGATGGTCAGCTCCTCGACAGCAATCTTCTGCACGCAGGCGGCCGCCAGGTAGGGGAATATGCGGTATTGCTGAGGGTCATAGAGGGGACAAACAGATGAGCACACACTGCCGAGGACGTGCCCAGTGCTCTACTCACGTGCAACTGGTACTCCAGGATGGCCATCTCTGTGCCCTGGCGCTCCGGGCCGAACTGCTTGCGGACCGCAGCATACCGGACGGCGATGACAGCGGCACTGCACAGGGTGTTGGCCGACTCCTGCATGATGCCGATGCGGCCGGCGGAGAAGCTCTCCAGGGCGGCGCCAAGAGCCTTGCCCGGCTCGGCGAAGACGCTCTCATAGACGCCCTCGGGGGTGACGTCGCCCGTGCGGTTGAGAAGGTTGTCGCGTGGAATGCGGTAGTTGCTGAAGACCACGAAGCCATTGTCGATGCCGTTCAGGCCGCACTTCTCGCCGATGTCGCCTACCAGGACGCCCGGGTAGGAGAGAAGTGTGTTCGGATCGCGCACGGGGATGAGGAAGCCGTGTAGGCCGTGGTTCTGGCCATCGGCCGTATACAGATTGGCGAAGGTCATGGCCACGGTGGCCGTCTTTCCCAGGTTTCCCACCCAACACTTGGCCGCCTCAAAGTCCGGGGTGTTGATTACAAACTCCTGTGTGCTCGGATCGTAGGTGGCCGTGGTGCGGATTCTCTTCGTGTTGCTCCCGTGCGAGAGCTCTGTGACGGCCAGGCAGGTGATCACCTCGCGGTTCCAGGCCGCCTCAATGTACTTGGTGTGCTTCTCCGTTCCCATCGCGCGGATCGCGTTGTTGAACAGCCCCACGCCCAGAGCGATCTTGACGGAGAGACTGGGGGAGTAGCTGGCCAGGGCCTCGTTTATGTACATGAGGTACTTGGTCTTTGCGGAGAAACTGAGGCTCTCGATCTCCTTGGGCACCAGGTCCAGCTGCTTCATGCGGTTCACCTGCATGGCGCACAGCCGCTTCTGCTCGTCCATGGGCAGCGTGCGGGAGGAATGGGCGAAGAGGGGATCGCTCTCCAAGCGACGCCATACCTTGTACTGCATTTCAGGGGAGAGTGCAAGATAATGTGATTAGTCAGAGGTTCGATCTGCGCGGAACCATCGCCGTGCAGCGCAGAACTCACCTTGATGCGCAGTCCCTGCTCCTTCTCGAAGATCAGACGCAATCGCTTCCAGTCAAAGTTGGCCCGCTTGCGGTAGACCGCGAGAGGTCCGCCAGTTGGCAGATCGGGAATAAAGCTGGTGTCCTCGCTGGCCATTCTGTGTCTTGGTTGCTTTGCTGCAAGAAATCGGAATCGGTCTTAGTTGAGTTGAAGTCTCGACAGCTGCCCGTCCACTGATCAAGTGCGCCCTCACCGGCCCCACGAGCACGAGTGGCTTTAATAACTACCCAACGCCGCTAGACATCTGTCTAACTGTCTATCTGTCTACTCGACGCCCCGAACCCGCCCCGCCCCGCCCGCGAGTGGAAGCACTCCAGTCGAGCATTATCGGCAAGCGTGCAGTGGCCCGAAGCCATAGTAAGCCCCAACCTCAAGAGCAGTGTCTTTCCGCTGCAACAATTGGAACGGCAATAGTCTAGGCTTTACTGGGGGCTTCCCAGCAAACAAGACCTATGCGGACATTGGCCCTTTTCCAAGTCCCATTCAGTCACTTTTCTTATGATATTTGGCTATCAAGGCGATTATTTCGCTAACAAGTTGGCATACCATGCCCGGACTAGGAAATCTGGGATGAGAGCAGAGATATTTGTAGAATATCAGAATCAGAGAACTCAATAAGGTACGATGTATAAAGTAGAAAACAAGAACCGTAGTGCAATAGATTGCAATAATTTCAATTCCACTGACATAGGTAATAACTAGACAAAATCTGAGCCCAGTCTGAATCCTTCATATACGAAAACTCTCTACATTTAGAGGATGTTCCTGTGCCATCTTTAGAAAACTATTCACACTATCCATCCAATACTAAACACGATTTTCAAACTGTTTGAATAGCATGGTCTTCTACATATTCGAAATAAAGGTTGGGCGCGAACACATGTGCGACTTTGAGTTGAAACGGTAATCGGTTTCATGGCAGCCAGCTTGTGTCAGGTAACATTGCGATAGTACATTCGATATTATATCGATAAGCCTATTCAGATTCGTAGCATATTTTTGGGCGCAAAACTAAAGTGGAAGAGCAGGCGCGAAATTCAAATGTGTCAATCCAGTCTCCAGCCTCCAGCGCAGGAGGATTTAATTCAACGTGGATAGGATATAATGGATATAAGAACTAGAGTTAATGGTAATAACTACATATTTATACATTTTCCAACGAAAACCCCATATTTGACTCTAATTCTCACATTTCTATCACAAAAAGTGGGTTTTATTCCAGGGTTTGGCTTTGCATCTTGTTACTGTACATATATATATATATATATGAGTATTAAGTAGTAATCTGTTTACCTGCTAGAAAGCAATCAAGGCATAGAGCAGAGCTACAACAGATTTCTGTTTTACCCAGTCAAACAATTTTCTTGAGCATAACTCCACGATCAACATCATGGCGCAACGAAAGAGGGAAATGATGCTCCTTACGCGGAAAATTAAATCGAAATTCCCGCCTCGCTCCTTCCGCACAATCACCTTCGACCGCGAGGTCATCCGCAAAGACATCACTCCACTGACCTTCGAAGAGGCGCGCCGCGTGAAGGGTCCGGTCTACGAGGCTCTCGAGGAAGAGCTGCGCAGCGCCGGTTGCCGAATGGTGCCGGAGTTCTTGCGCTGCCTGGCCACCAAGGAGCAGGGCCTCTTCGACAGCCACAACATCCGCGAGCGAATCAGCGACGACCGCCCGCTGCTCTACGAACTGGTGGAAAATCTGAAGCAGGCCGAGCTGGCAGTGCTCCTGCGCAAGCTGAAGGGCCTCAAGGACTGCTTCTCGCTGTTCTACCAGACGATGGTCCTGCTGGAGCCCTACCGCCAGAAGTACGGCTACGTCCTGACCGCGGTGCTGGAGCACATCGTGGGGCTGTGCCACCACATCGATGGCCAGGAGCGGGACGCCGCCGAAATGATCGCCCGCATCTACTACACCTATGCCATGTACCAGGTGCGCCTGGGCCAGCGCCTCTCCGCGATCAGCTACTTCCAGATCGCCATGGATCTTGTGCGGGGCCACGTGTGGACCGCCCAGGTGGACATGCGGGCCGGCAGCCAGACGCTCCACGAGCTGGTGGCGCAAGACCTGGCGCGCCAGCTCCTCATCCAGGGCAAGCAGATTGTTCGCCAGCAGCCGCATGAGGCCATAGCCATAGCCCGCAGGGCCACAGTCCTCATTGCGGAAAGTAAGTTGCCCCGCGGCCCTGGTCCGTGACTACACCCATCTCAATCACCCGTTTAGTTGGCAGGGAGAAGAACCTGGACATCTTCTGTGACACCTTCCTGGAGCGGGCCAACTTTCTGATGGAGAGCGGCAACTTCAACGCCGCCCTGCAGTGCCTGGAGCAGATCAGACCCCAGATCATAGCCTGCACAGACTACAAGTTCGTCAAGCTGAACATCAAGTACTACCTCTTCAACGGACAGTGCGCCGAGATGTGAGTAAAGGACTCTCTAGTGGGGATCGTCTGGGATAATTTCCCGCCTCTATTCAGGTCCGAGAACCCGGAAAAGGCCATATCCAGCTACAAGAAAGCTCTCCGTCTGTCGCGCATCTACTCACACAAGGACTTGGAGGCTGAGATCCTGCTCCACCTGGGCAAAATATTCGCCAAGGACACGCAGAAGACGAGCATTGCCAAAAAGTGCTACGAGCAGGCCAAGCGCATCTACGTCGACTTCAACGACGTCCACAGCCTGAAGACGGCCAACTACCTTCTGGCCAAGCTGATGGCCGACGAGATCACGCCCCTGTACATGGCCATGCTGAAGTCCTCCACCTCGCAGTACTGCGCCTTCTTTAACCTTCGCCAGTGGAAGAACCGCTGCCGCCCCTTCTGGAAGAAGCTGGGCGGCGAGATCATCAAGCAGGAGACCGACGACATCTACTGCCTGCTCGACGAGGAAAAGGAGGATCCCGCCAGCGACAGCACCTACACCGACGTCGACCGCAAGGTCTTCAAGGTGGAGGAGGGCGATTTGTGAGCTGCCAGCCGACGCCTCTCCCCACACTCATCAACTTTCCCGACATGACACGAAAATTCTATTTGTTATTGGTTTTTGCAAGCGTAATGATTAAAGTCTTTCGTCCATCATTGGCGGTCGTGCTGTTCTCCACGACCTAAGCAGATGGCTAGCCGTGGAAATGGGTTGGTTAGGGAGTTTCACCCTGAAGTGCCTTCTATTGGGATCGTAAACGGTGAATGTATCGAAGCTAATCAGGGCGATGACTAGCCACGTATCACTGAAATTCGGGTGGAATACGAACATTAATCACCGATCATGCATGCCTGCATGCTTAGGTAATGCAACAATTATAATTTGCAGTCATTCCGCTCTGTATCTAGCTCTGTGCAGGGGTACAAACATTGAGGGTCAAGGCCAGGCCAGATAAGGGTTTGGTCGCTAACACGAAACAGGGGAAAATCGATAGAGAGACCGAAACTAGTGCATATCTCTAATTTGATTACATGGGCCCTCTCTGCGGGATTGGTGGCAGTGGCAGTGGTCGCGACGTAATCTCAACTGTAAAAATCGTCAAGTGAGTTTGTAAGGTAGGACTTTGATTTGGGTATTTCGGGAAACGGATTCCGAGAATCGGGCTTGTAGCTGGATATGGCCTTTTCCGGGTTCTCGGACCTGAATAGAGGCGGGAAATGAGATAAGTTCCCCAAAGAATTGTGCAAAAATAGTGCTATGATCCCAATGAGTCGAGCCAATCTTGATATTTTTCTTGGAATGGTCTCAATGTTTGTGCTTTCTAAATGGGAAGTACAAAGTACATGAAAGCAGTTGATACAGCATTCCATGTGAGGTGTACTCAAACTTACAAGCAAAGAATTGGGTGGTAAGCTTGGTGAAAGATCAGGGGATCGGGAATACGCTCCTAAAAATATGAAAAATCACTTTTAGCGGACTCACAAGCAAGGTGGGTCGCATCGATTTAGCGACAATTAGCAATAATTAGCAATAATTATGACAATTATGATATTATTGATTAACAGATATGATATGGCCCAATGGTGACTGGCTCTCGCTCAAAGTGATAAAGGCACATTGTCTAGGTTCGGGCCCCGAACGAGAAGACTGTCATCCATAAGTCGTTGGGGTTTATGGCTTTCCCAGAATGTTTACCGGTTCATAAAAGTTGCACGAGGCGGTTCGCAATCTCAGAAATGCACTCGAGAGCCCAGAAACGCGCAATCTCGGGTACATTGGAAACACCCGCGAAACAGCTCGAGTCGCTCGATCGTTTTTGCCTGCACCCGGTGCGATGCGGAGTCGCGGCGGAAACATTTCCCTAGAAACTCAGATGGGTTTTTTAATTGAAACCGAAATAGAAAACCCAGGAAAGGGGCTGTTGCGGGTGCGGGTGCGAGTGACTCAAATCGGTACAGCCGAGAAGCAAACAAATAATAAAGCCATAAACAAGGAACGAAAGCTCTGGAGCGAGCACTGTGGCGAGTCTGAAATGGTTACTTCTCAGACATCTGCAGAGGGAACCGAAAATAACTGATAAGCTCCCAAGCTCCGGAAACCGTTGCTGCTGGCTTGCGTGACGCTCGGGCAGGAGGCGGGGGTGGCCACGGGCCACTCTACTCTGGCATGCGCTACTCGAAAGCGCCGGCAAGGGGCCAGGTGGAGATTGCATGCACAAAAAAAAAATGAACAAAATATTGTACACCACCCCAGACCCCTTCCGCTGACCCACTTGAGGGGCGAAGCTGTTGCGTGCCGTTGGAAATTGTCACAAATCGTTCGGCGGCTGCCACTCCCCTCCTGATGCCCCTCCTGATGGGTGTGTGGTGTGGTGGAGTGGAGTGGGTGGCCATTAACCTTGAACATGAAAATAGCTGAAAACCTATTTTTACTCGCTCGACCCGATAATTGGTGGGCGGGACCCGTACCGTACCCGAACCCGAACCCGTACCTGAAACACCACACTGATGGCCCGTTAAACGAATTATAATGCAATTTGCAATCCAACTGGCGACAATAACAACTGCACTGCACTGTTAATTTCACTTTTTTAAACACACTACACCACTGACAAATTAGCACACAATCATCACCCCCTCACACCGATTCAGATACAGACAAAGATAGGGGTGGACGAGCAGGGCCCTCAATTGGGACCACAATACACCCAATTGCCGCTGCTGCTGCCCATTGTCCAGTCCAGCAATGATTCAGGGCTTGGCCAGACACAGGTCAGGCTGGTAGTGATATCATGAGGACGACTACGACGACGACGACGACTTGTTTGGTTCAGGACTCGGATTATAAGGGGCTCCTATTCCTACTCCTATTACATCACTGCGAAAACAACAAGTAGGTAGAAAACGAATCGCCAGAGAGCACCAGAGAGAGAGAGAGAGAGGCTGAGGAAAATATTCTCCATAATCGCACAGATGTGTATGTGGGTATCTGTGTTTATTCTTTTAGGCCTGCGGAGTACAGGCCACACCAACACCAACACCATCGCAAACAAAAACACCAACCTGTAGCGCTTCTTCTTCTGCCGGAGTCACTTGATGCTGGCGCTCTTTTTCGATGGAGTTCTGCCTCGCCTGGAATGGAATGACAATGGAGATGGAGATGGGGCCCTGGCCGGCACCGGCTGAGCTCACGACACACTGGGGCTCGCTGACTGGCGGCTAATTAAACAAACGATGCGTCGCACGAACTCACAGAACACGCCCACGCGGAATTAAGTATTAAGAAAGGCACACAAAATAACTAGAATACAAATAGAGAAGGCGGCACGGCACACGACCGATGGACGATGGACGACGAGCGACGAGTGACGAGCGACGCTGGAAACTGACAACCGACCCGGACGATGGATTCTTTCCGAATGACTGCTGGCTGATTCATAACAAACGGACGTGCTGGGAACCCTACAGAGCTACAACGTTTTATAGGGGCGCACCTCACGCACACATGCTCGTGGGGAACCACGCTTATTTCTGCCCCAATGTCAAGTGGCTGCTCTGGTGCGAGAGCGAGAGCGAGGCGGCAAACAAACCGGCCGGCGTCGAGGCGCGTCGGTGTGTGTGAATTAACGTGCAAAGATACAGATACAAAGATACACAAAACTACAGAGCTGAACCGATTGGCAGAGCATTCAGGGCATTCATGAAACTGATTGTGGTTAAATTTAGATTTGCTTTATGGATCAGCTGTTACTTTCTCAGACAGGGTTGCATCTAAACGAAATTAAATCTAAATAGACACGAAGACTGATTTCGCAAAAATACATATGTATGTACATATATAGGCTGATGCTGGATTATGGCGATTACCATATGGTCACATGGTGTTGTGTTGCTCATCGGCAATTGTTGTCATAGAACACGATCTCCCTTTCATTGGGATCCGAAATGCAGTATCCGTTGTGATACCCACATATGTATGTTGGTTAAATATTTTATAAAAGTTGGAATTTATCTAAGTTTATTAATATCTTGCAGAATATTTTAGGTTCGTCTAGCCAAATCTCTCAGTCGATTTAAGATTCTCCACGTCATTTGTAACGAATGATGTCGGTTCGCTTATGGGATATTTGTACAGAGCATTCGGCATCGGGCATTAACTTTTCACATGTACTCATAGTTTAATACACATTTGGCGGAATCGAACCAAGAATTTAAAACCCGCTTTGTTCGGATATGAGTTTGTATACATGAGTTTGTATAATTTGTAGGCTGGTGAAGACGGGAGGTTACTGCAACTCAAGCAAATCTACGAATCCCAATGCGATCGGTAGAGATTATGTCTCCGAGCCAGTCGATCGAAATATCACTAAGCTCCAATTGATCCATTTCACTTGCAGTTGTTGGAACTGCAAAGCGGAAATGGTTGCCTGCTGCTGCGCAACGTCCTGTCTTAAGGAAAGAAACCACACTGACCCCAACTAGAGCTGTGGAGCCCGTCAAACAGTACAGGATTGTATGAAAATAAAATAGTACGAGATTCTCTTAGTTCTTTCATTTATTTGTTATCATTCTGTGGTCATTCTGTGTGTGTGTTGAACGAGTAGATTGACATTTGATTGATTGGGATTAGTGTCCGCGCGAATAGATCACGATTGCAGGGCGATTGCATCGTTTCGTCCCTCCAGCTCGGTCTGCGTTAATTAAATTACTAATTTGACTCGGTTATACAAAGCACTTGTAGATGCACTGCAAGTTGGTGTGTGGGCTGCTGTGCATGGGTGGGGTTGGGTGGGATTCGGGGTCGGGATCGGGGTCGTAAATCGTATAAAAAACATTATTATGTGTGTATATCCATAGCTATTGTATAGTTTGGCAGCTGCGCTCCTTCCGAATATCAACCGAATATCTTATCGAAGCAGACATGGCAGTAGGGCTTGTCCTTCTGCTCCTTGAACGTGCCCTTGTTCAGCTGCTTGAGGCAGAAGGCGCAGACGAAGTGCTCCGGGTGGAACTTCTTGAACATGGCCGTGATGCAGCGACCGGTGATGGGCTTCGAGCAGCCGGCGCAGAGCGATCCTCTCTTGGCATGGTAGTGCGTCTCGCAGTAGGGCAGTCCCTCGTGGTCAAAGAACGATCCGCCCTGGAAGGGTTGTCGACAGTCCTGCAAGGAAATGCAAGCAAATTTTAATTTTAATTTCGGACAAACGCCATAAAAACGAAACTACAATCTACTGGCACTTGATGCGATGAGAGGATGAGCACATGCCGATTATGATGGGGTCGGATGAGGGGAGGAGCCTTTTTGGATGATCTATTGTGGGCCAAGTGGCGGTGTAGCCGACGTCCGAGGCTAATTACGACTATAATTAGTTGGCATAATGCATGACATGACCGACCACCACCAGCATCAGCACCGATCGAGCTATCCATACAATATTTTCAGCGGGACTTTTTACGCCTGGCATGAAAAACCTAATTACAATTTATTCAGACAAGAAATGTGCCAAAGTAAAATATTCTCGAATGGACAGCACTCGTACCCTGCCTGGCCCCTGGCCCCTGGCCCCACTGTGCCCAGAGGATGGCTAATTGGCAACCAAAAGTGAACAGAACGAGAAAACAAGGCAACATGAAATTTAAATATGATAAATACATAGTACATACATATCTCATATACGTAGTATGGGATCTCTGAGTCCGGCATTTGTTTAATTTTCTTTGACTTTTGGAAAAACATTTCAGCAACAGCAACAACAGGAGTCTTAAGACAATAACATTTTGCGCACGCTTTTGGCCAACTTCCAAGGAAAAAAAATATGAAGAGTGGGAACAAAAGAACCTATTCAGTCGAATGGATAGGAGGACATTGGAGAGCGCTTCAGTGGCTATTTTCGGGTTCTCTCTCTCTCCACAAATCAATCAAGTTTCCATAAACAACAGGTGCAAGAGTTTCCTTTGAGGCATTTCATAAATGTGCTCTGTGGATTGTTGAAAAGTGGGCCACAGAGCGAAACGAACAATCAATATCAAATATGAACCAAAAATACACCAAAATGTGGGGAAGAAATTCAGTTTGTTCATTCAGTCAATGGCGCATTTCTATATGATATTATTTTGGCGATTGCACTTCTGAATGGCTATTTTTGGAAAATATTTTGAAAATCTTTTTGCACTCCAGCGCCAAAGAATTGACCAACCCGTCCGATTTTAGTTCTGGCCAATCCATTCGACTCACGCCCCGAGATGCCCATTATATCGGGGCCATAAACAGTGCGAATACCATCCCATCGCCTACACTTGTAGTAGACAGGGATCGGATGGGATCCGGCCGAGTGCTGATTGCCGAGTACTAGAGCCCATAGCGTATAAATGTGCTGTGCTCTTTCTCGGAACGATACTCGCACGTAAGCAGCGAAAATAGTTTCCACAAGTAATTTATTCCCCTGGGCTTCCGCTGGGAGATCGCTGACCAGAAGATCCAAATCTAGACGTACGAATATATATCGTAGTACATATGCGGCATACAATATTGTAATTTGTTTAACAAGAGCAACAGAGCAACAACTGAGGCGACAGGCGACAGGCAGACACACATGTCAAGGTCAGCATACACTGACCCTGACCTTGGCACGAGGGAGGTCCGTCCGCCTGTCGCCTCTGGGGGAGGAGGCAGGTGGGCGTCGCAGCCTCCGCCTTTTCAACTTTTCCCTGCTTTCCCCTTTTCACCATTGTTTGCTGCTTTTTCTGTGCTTTTTTGTGTTTTTTAATATGTAATTATTTAAATTTTATTTACAAAAACAAATTACAATATTGTTGCTCATCTTCATAAATGATTAAATTTAAAAAGTACCTAAAGACTTAAGCCTACCAAAATTTCATAGAAAAGTTCAACAAGTCAAGAGGGGGTCAGGGTCAGGGGCAATCAGAGACCATCATAGAGGGTGGCTACTGTATCCGTGTGCACCGCATACATTTCTCCAGCGGCACCTGCTGTGGCAGCGGGCCAGCTTGGAGATGGATACAGGCGCAGATGCAGATACAGATAGAGGTCAGGGTAGGGGTTTGCTTGGTTGTTTGCTGGTTTCTGCTGCCTCGGATGTTGGATGTTGAATGTTGCCAATGCTGTGGTGCTGTGGTTCTGTGGTTTTGTGGTTCTGTGGTTGTGGTTGCTCCTAGACCCGCAACCCGAAAATAGCCAGAGACGGACGGCGGGCAGCTGCTGCCGCAGCGGGGATGATGGTGATAGTAAAAAGCGAGCGGCCACAAAAAGTGGCACGCAGCTCGCACATACTCGTACAAAAATGTATCTGTATCTGGCTCTGGGTCTATTTTTGTTGGCTGCTGAACTTCAACAACAGTTGCTTGCTTCTTGTTGATGTGTGTGTGCGTATGTGTATCTGGCTCCCTATTCCTCCTCATCCACGCCCACGCACTGCGGACACACGGGCTTGCCCTCCATGGCATAGAAGGACTTGCCGCGCACAGCCTTCTTGCAGTCCTGGATAATGGATAATGAATAATCGAATCGATGACGGATAACGGATGACGGATGATCGTGCGAATGCGGAATAATTACATTAATATGTACTCGTAAGTATAGGAATATCTTGAGACAGACATCAAGGATCAATGGCTGCAGAACTTACCCGGCAGACAAAGCAGTCCGGATGCCACTGCGAGTTCAGGGCCGAGATGTAGTTCTCCATGATGGCCCGGTTGCAGCCATTGCACTTGGGGGCGAACATCTCGAAGTAGTCGTTGCGGCAGTAGGGCTTGCCGTCGCGTTCATGGAAGCCCTCCTCGCCGAACTGCTGGCCGCACTGGGCGCAGAAGAAGTGCTCCGTGTGCCAGGTCTTGTCCAGGGCGGTGACGCACTTGTCCAGGATGGCGCCGTTGCAGTATGCGCAGCGCGGGCTGAACAGGTTGTGGTAGTCCGTCTCGCAGTAGGGGAAGCCGTCCCGCTCGAAGAAGTTGCGGGTGCCCAGCTCCTGGCTGCAGTGGTTGCACGTGAAGTGCTCCGGGTGCCAGGTCTTGCCCAGGGCGGTGATCACCTGGCCGACGATCGGCTTCTCGCAGGCGTTGCAGCAGCCCTTCTGCACTGTGTTGACTCCTTGGCGACTCATGTTGGCCTGTAGGTTCCCTAGCATAGAATCCAGCTGGTCCTCGCGACTGTCCTCGACGATGGTCGTCTCCTCGATGGTCTGCGTGAGATGTGCCTGCTGGCTGCCCTTGTTCGGTCTGGCGTAGTCCGTTACCGTCTGGTGCTGCACCGTCGAAGAGTGCTGCTGCTGGCTCGAGTTCGGGTAGTGTCCGCTGGCGCCGTTCGTTCCGTTGCTGCTTCCGTTGCTGCTGACCTGTGGGGGGCACAAATTGTGGACAAATTATTACTATCTTCCCCTGAATAAAAGATGGACGGACGGACGGATGGACAGACGGTATCCTGGGCCTATCCGTCGCCGTACGTCGCTCTTACTCGTGCGTCGATGTGCCTGCCTCGACTGAATCAAATCTTGTGCGAGCGCTAACACAAAAACTTTTGCTTTTAGCCGCCGCCACAAAAAAATATCAAAAATAATTCTTCTCTTCCTCTTTCCATAGATTCTCCTGCCTGATTTCTTTACATGAGTCTGTATCTGTATCTGTGCATCTGTATCTGTATCTGTACATCTGTGTGCTTGTGTGTTTGTGTGTGGACCTCGTTGCGCACGACGCTCTCCTCATATTAAAAGCATTTTTCTTGCACGTTGACGTAGTTTTCATTCCGTTCATTGCCAAAAATACGAATACTTCGAGGAGGGGGGGTCTTGGGTCGTTTTGGGTGGGTGGCGGGGTAGCTGCCTCCCATCTGTACATCTGAATATCTGTGTGTCTGTCTGGTTGTGTGTGTGTGGATCTTGTCTGTCGTTGTGCGAGTTTCCATTTCAATGTTCATTTTTCTTTCATAAACTTTGCATTTTCATTTAGTGTGTTGTTGGTGTCGTCTCGTTGGTGCCTCTTTTTAACTACATAAGTAGACGCCTAATTGAGCGTATTCCGCTTTTGACAGGGGCGGATCAGGCCCCAAACGGGGCAGAAGGGATTAGGGTTCTTCAATTTCACAAATGCCTCCCCCTCACAGCTGTTGATTCCACTAGGATCTTGCATCCGACTTCACACTCACTAAAAAATAAAACAACAACTCTCGCAAAAAAAAACAATTCTTCTACTACAGTCGAACTTCTCTATAACGAATCGCATGGGGACACAATTCGTTATAGGGGAAATTCGTTGCATAGAATTCGTAAAATGAAATTGTTTTTAAGTCCATTCCTATAATATCCTGATACTTTCTATCTACTATATATATTATTCTAAAACGAAAACAATTAGGCATCTACACAATAGCAGCTGTCTTAATGGGCGCGATCACCAGCACAACTTGATCAGCGATCAGTGATCTTTATGATAAATTTATGATCACATGTAGCGTAAAAATAGTGCGCTCCATATGGTAAGTAAGGTATGATCACTGATCGCTGATCAAGTTGTGCTGGTGAACGCGACCATTGTCTCATTTTTGGGGCCCAACCCGTAAACAGCCTCGCTCCGCTCTTGTAGCGTCGCCAAAGCAATTGCCATTGGGTTTGGCGTTGGCGGGTTGTTTCGTTTTTCAATATTTTCTATTTTAGTTCTATTTTAAGACCCAAATCGTATACAAAACTGAAAGAAGGAGAAGCCGAAATCGTCGCTTGGCGGCTTGGCGCGGACTATAAAAATGAACGCCGACCGGCTGGCCAACAGGATTTCCCCATAAAAAGCGCATGGGCGTGTGCCGGAGCCAAACACGATGGAAGCGGTAAACAATCGCCAGAGAGTGGAGAGTAGGGGGCGGATGGGAGATGGGTTGGCAGGATGGCAGGGAGGATCCAAAGAGGAAATCTCGATCAATGCGTAACTGACAGAGCAGAGCAGAAGGGGAAATGCAAATTCGGGCACTGTCAGATGATGATGATGATGATGATGATGGCAATGAAAAGCCAAAGAAAAATATAGAAAACCTATATATTTATGTATACAAATACACACTCACGAACATAGATTTTTTTTGTGTGTATGTGTATGTAGATCGCATAATTATATGGATATTTGGTTATAGAAAAAGAGACCTATTCAAAAATAGCCATGCAAATGATTTGCAATGAAAAACTAAAGCAAGGCGCCGCTGTGGAAAATCTGTGTGTTGACAGCGGCCAGGAGGAAGGAGACAGCCGGGGGACAGGCGGAGGCAGGAGGAAGTGCGGCCGACTAACTGTCCGTTTGTGTCTGACCAAAGTTGTGTGTGGGCGACCCCTCCACCCGCTACCCACCACCCAGCACTCCGCCACGGAACCAAACGGACCACGAGAATATCCAATGAGGAAAATGTACACGGGCCGTGTGCAATATTGTTTATATCCGAATATATTTTTATGTTTTCCTTCTTTTTTGCGCTTTCCACACACACATACACACACACACACATAGAGAGAGGGAGAGAGAGAGAGAGAGATGTGGAGGGAAAGCCTATTTTATTTTCATATTTATCATATCAACAAAAGTCACGGACACGCCTTGCCCTGTCCTTCCCTCACCCCCCACTACCGTGGGGCCGTGTGGCAGAAAATTGAAAATGATATTAAATAATTAACAGACACGACCTCCTCTACATCCATACATATGTATATCTATCCATACACTCCTATGCAGATACATATACATATGCACACATGTATCTTCTCTCGTCAATGACATTGAATTGCAATTTACTCGGATCCACAGATCACAGATCCCCCTGCCCCCTGCACCATGCCCCATCCCCCATCAGATCACAATCGGTGTCTGCTTGATTGCAGCCAAGATTTTGCTAATTCTGTTGCTGCGCGGCATCGCCTCGCATCGCATCACATCGCATCGATAGCCAAAAGAATGAAGAATATATACATTTTTCACTTAGTAATTAATTATTAATGAATGCGATTCGAATAACTGAGCGACAAAGTGATAATTTCCTCTGCATTCCACTCGCTAAGTGCTTGGAAGAAACACACGAATATGAAGGCCTTAGGAAGAGGGCGTTGCATACCATATAAGTATGTAGAAATGAGGACTGTATTTATCAGGGGATACTTTTAGAGGGCTAATAGGTACTCTTCAGAATCCTTTATATAGTATACAATTGAAGAGAGGGTATTATAAAATGCGTCCGATGTTTGTATCCCATCTAACGATAACTATTTCTATGCACTCCTATTCTTCCACGGACGGATGGACCTGAAGTTCCTTACATTCGATATTAATTGGTTCAGTCTCGAGAGCTATAATTTCTAAGAGCAGCTTGGAATCGATGACAGTTTTTTCCTGCAGATCTATATAATTCCATATTTTCTTTTTAACTCTTAGAGTTTTCTTTTTTAATTCTTATACAGCACATTTTATTATATTTAAGTTTCTAGACCAAAAAACTCGCAGTTCGATCGGTTTTATGTAAGAATTCTCTTACATCTGGTTGATATATCTTAGGAAAAATTACCCAAAACAACAGATCGACTCGGATACACGTAAATATGCAAACATCTCTTTAAAATCAGTATACCCTCTGAAAGGGGATCATTATCTAGTTCTATTAAAAGACACCCGCCACTTTGAGTGTCAAATAAACCACAAGCCATTTGACACTTTAAATATTATCAAAATCAACATAAAATAAAACATTTTTCATAAATCAAATGGTATTCTAAGGCGGGTATTCTACGGCTATTAAGATACAGATACAGAAGATATACTGTACAGCATTCAGGAAGAATCGATTTGCTATGGAATTGGGAACTAAAATCTTTGGACTTTGATGGGCCAGAGCAACAAGTCTATAAGAGTAGGAGTGTACCCTAATAATTAATGTTTTTATGCACTTTTTAAGGGTACAATAACCCCCGAGCCCATATGAATATATATATCATAAAGGACCTTTATGCCGCCTCCCTCCAGCCTTGACCCAAAAGCTGCACAATTTCAGGAGGACAGGCGCAAATGGGCAGCAGTAAAAAATATATTTTTAAATATGTATGTCTGAATAAAATTCAAAAGACATCTGTTAAGATACATCATCTTCAAGATGTTGTGTTCAAGATGTGTTCTACAAACGAATGTCGAAGTACACAAGGAAAATATTCTAATCCGAGTGAAGGCGAAATTGTGTATCTTTTGGATACACATATTTAAAGATGTGCAATGCAGAAATAATAAGGCGAATGGTTTGTTTACTCTATGGCTCCCCCGAATTGATTGATGGCTTAATTAGAAATGTATATACACTGTATAAACAAGCAAGAACGATGGGTCTATGGGATCTATCCCCTACACAGATCCACTCGTCTATTTTCCCATTGGAGCAGGCACAAGCTAATCAAACCAAACCCCAGTCGAAACATGGCCCCTCTGACCCCTATCCAATCAGGTATCGGTGGGAACTTTATGGAAGGATATCTTTCTGTTTCAAGGATTCAATAATACATTCACACAGTGAGGAGGGGGGGATTTAACATTTTGGCGCCTCGTGCAATTAATCGGTCAAGTATGACAATCATTTTAGTTCGTATAAATGCTTGCCATCATAATAATCAGATCTCATTAGCCAGATCAATTTATGTATCTCAAAAAGAGTAGATCCTCATTCTACGAGTATGTGCCTTTGTACATATATCATACTCGTACGATGTCAAAGTCAAGAACCATCTGCCAATGGCATGAGGTGTGGATGAGGTGGGATCCGACTAAGGGCGCTTTAACGCGATTGGATGGGGTCGGGGAGCAGGTTCGGTTCGGTTCGCTTGGTTGGTCTGCGTCACACGAGTTGCGATGATAAATCTGTTCATTTTATGGTTTTTATTACCGCCAACAGAACATTGGGCTTGTTGTTGTCGGCTAAAAATATCTAATATCTACCTATTCGAAGGCAAAGCAGAAAGAGAGAGTTGGTTGAAGAGGAGCGGAGGCTCTGTTGCCCTCTCGGGCCATATGCAATTTGTTTTGGCGCTGTTCAAAGCGGAACACTCCGACAGGTGTAAAAAGTGAAAACATTTCTTCGGTTTGCAACAAACTAATAACAAATTTACATTTGACAATGCTTTGGCTTGAAGAAAATAGATTCCGCTCTTTATATCCAAATACGCTAAAATATTTACACCAACTAAATGCAATCCAATAACTAATCCCTCGATTGGTATGTGCCTCAATAATCTTTGAATACTAAGCATAAAAGATACAATACCATATAAATGCTTAAAAAGGGTGATCTCATCTACTTGATACTCAAAAACTCTCTCTCTCTCCCAGTGTGACTTGGTATTAAATCCTGTCTGTGTGACACACATAGATCCATGGAAACTGAGTACCTTGTATCGAATTGGCGATTCAATTGTGTCTACGTTCGGTTTGACTGGGTTATACATATTTTGTGATGAGTGGGCCTCGTTGAATTCAATGAAGGGCATTACATAGTGGAAGTTGTGTTCTAGAATTCCAACTAGATTGGTATCTCCATCGTTCGTCAACTATGTCCGAGATCAAGTTCATCCTGTATCGCAATCCACGCATTTTCCTGTCCGTCTTACGTTTATCATATTTCACATTCCTCCAAGTCACTTTTGCTTTATTCTTATCTTGTTCTTATCTCATCAAAATTCTACTCTTTTTATGGCAATATAGACATTGTCTCATTGGTATTCCTTATTATCTTCTACGTTGGAGTGGGTGTACGTTCTTTTTATTGTTTACGTACATTCATTGCATACATATTTATGTACTTACTATTCATGCACATTATTTATTCCTGAGTTAATTTGAGTTGTAACAGGCTTTCATTTCTGATCAAAACCTATCTTCAGACATTAGACAGTACCAGTCCCAGCTAATTCTCGCACAAAAACTCTACTCCCCCAACTATCACGCGTCCTCTGGCTTGTCTCCGATCGCCGATCACTCACCTTAAAGTCGGATAGAGAAGCCATCAGGTCGTCCAGTTCCTTGGTGGCCTGCGACGTGTATGCCTGGTGCTGATGCTGATGCTGAGGCCCCGGAGCGACATTGTTCTGTGTATACGAATCTTTCTGCTGCACAATCTGCTCCTCCAGCGAGCCAACTGCAAACAGAAGAGAACACACATCAGAAGGGTAAAGATTGAATGGCTTTGGGATTAAAAGGTAAATACCTGGACCGTCGGGTCCTGTCAGCTTCTCCGTCTTTGTTTCGCGCACTGTGATGGTGACGTGGCGTCCGGGCGTTGGGGATTTGTGTCCAGATCTGCGTGTGGGTAAAAAGAAGAATTGACTTGGTGCCTGTTCGTTCTGCTATGGTCTGATCTGCTCACCCATTGGGCACGGCGTAGATGTGGGCGTTGTCCAGCTCGTTGAGCAGGCTGTCCATGGTGGGGCGCTCCTCGACTGTGGCATAGCTTTTGTACGTGTTGTACTTCGAGACTGGCGTGCTATAGTTGGCTGGCACATCGATTTCTGAGAGGAATACAAGGAAACACGTAATATATTGCCTTCGATGGAGTCCAACTTGTGTCGGGTCTCACCCTTCAGTCCCTTGTCCGCTCCTCCGTTGTTGTAGCGGGCGTTCTGCAGATCCTGCAGCAGCGAGTCCAGCTCCGACAATCCGGAGCTGTTCTGCCCCACCGCCGTGGCTGCGGGCTTGCGCGGCAGGGAGCCAACGCCCTGGCTCGGGTAGCCGTTGCTCGGAATGGAGGAGGAGCCATTGAAGTCGCCTGCCGTTGGGGAGCGCGTCTCTACGCTATAGTGCTCCTGGTACTGAAAGGAGTGCGGTTAGAGACGTGGCTTTAGGCGAAAGGATCGCTGTACTCACCACCTGCGGTTGGGCCTTGCCCCTGAGGCTGCCATAGCCAGGTGTATTGTCCACAAACTGCTGCTGGTGCTGGTGCTGCTTCGGCTGCACGGTTCCATACTGAGGCTGAGGCTGTTGGGGTTGACCCGGAACACTGTTCTGCAGATCGGCTAGGAGAGCATCTGCAAAGAGGGAAAGAGTTTTGTAAGTAGCTGGTCTTGGCAATAGAAGGAGAGGTCTTAGAGGCTACCAAGATTGTCGTAATCGCCATAGTTGGCCATGGCCCATATGAAACTGTTATTTTTCGGGGAACTCTCGTAACTTCTGTTCCTAGCACCTTGCGCAGTGCCTCTGACGCATAGCTCTTTGATAACTGAACGGAGAATCCATTCACTCGACTGCTATTGCTGCCTGGCAGTATCTTAGGACAAAAGTTTCTTATCGGAAACGTTCAGTTTGTTTGTTTTCTTTTTTCTTGCTGCGAGCAGCGATACTTCACAGAGAACTTGAGACCTTTGCGGGTGGTGTGTGTCTTGGCTAATGGCGAAAGCTTGCCTCAGAAATGTGGCAGATACATGGTAGAAGATAGGATCGCACTCTTTACAGCAGCGGTGGGCAGTATTTTTGAATTTGGGAGCAACGGCACAAGAAAAGACAACGCTCATCAGTAAAACTCGAGACGACCATCAAAGCATCCATGCAGCGTCATGCACACTACATGTATGTTGGTTTGGTACTGTTCTGCGGCATTCTCTTTTGCAGCATTCGCTTGTGCGTCTCGAGTCGAGCACCACTGTGCCGCGTCTCATAGGCGCGATGAGAGCCATCCACCGAACGACTTTCGGTTTCCCAAGAATCCCAAGCAAACTGCATTTGCGATGCAATTTCACATTTAATATTACTTTTCAAATTTAATTCGATTTTTATTTCAATGCAGAATGTAATGTATGATAGGAACTAACTAGTTTCTTATGATAATCGATTAGTTAAACCTTAGACTACATTTAATCCTACGTGAGTGCTGCAGGCCTGTTCGTTTAACTTGAACTCACGCCTAATGAGGGGTTTGCCCCGCAGAAGGGCATGAATGACTCTATCATTAACCCGACATTAACACCCACTACATCGGATCCACACTCCAACGAATCGAGCGTCACACTTACCCAAACGTCTCTCAAACGCGCCCACTTTGAAGCAGTCGTTGAGGGGCGTACTATAGAACGACGATGATATCAGTTTGGCAGGCATTTCTCAGTCGGGCCCAGGAGGAGCGCAGAAACAGAATCAACAGTCAAATATGGCCAGAATCGAAGATGTTGAAATATTTCTCTTATTTGATTGTCACTTTGTTGCCTTTGCAATATGCTAAATTCCACTTCGGGCCACTGGACCGGACCACTATAAACGGTATGCGTTTAGTCACAGCACAACAGCAACAGAAACAACAGCAGAAACAGAAACAGAAACAGCAGCAACAAACCGAAAGTTCAGTTGCCAACTGACCAAATTTAATCACTGAAAACTCAATCGACTCGTGGACCACAGTCGGACCAAGCCAAACAAAGTCAAACCGTAACCGAAAAGACACCCACACTGCAGCCCAAAAACTAGCCAAAGATAGAGACAGCAAGAGGGGGGGATATGGGACATGGGACATGGGACACGGGACTCTGATGTCTGTCTACACACAATATTTGTTTGATTCCGTTTTCGTGGGTCGAACTTGTCGAACGGGCTAAAAATCGCACCAAGTCTAGAAATATCGCGATATCTACTCGATGGCATAATACTACGAACTCGTATGCGTATGCGTATGGGTATGTATATGTGTGTGGGTATTCCTTATAGACGCTATACACATATTTGATCAAATTAATGTTGTTTGCATTCTTTTCGCTTATAATTTGGCTGGGAGCGGGCGAATGGCTATGAAACATGAACATGTTGTTTGCGGATAGGGTATGCGATATCTATCATACTTTTAGAATAGAATAGGATATACCTTCCAATTCAGTGCAGAGAAGGAAGCATTCTCTGTTGGCTATATATTTATGTTCAGAGATGGCTTTGGCTTCGCTTCCACAAACTGTCATGGGTTGCCGTCACCTTGAAGCAGCCGTCATCTCATCGCACTCCAACAAATCCATTTGACCCACCCACAACACCAAAGACAACACAATCACTATCCACCAGCAGGGGGAAGGGGGGAAACATGACAGCCAGCGATTAAGGCTTCAAAGTCCACAACAAAATCCAACAAAATTCTTAAGGTTGAAAAGTTGATGGTCCTGTCCAGAGGGGCACACCTGTAGGCCAAACAGAGAGATAGAGAGAGAGAGAGAGAGAGCGGATGGGATCCCAAGAGTAAACATATTTCCCACTCGCTTAATTGAACGAAACGATTTTGAGTTATATAAAGGAAAATAAGGTATGACGCGATTTATATTATTTTTTGGCAGCCACATTTATAACGAATATAATAAAAGCATCCAAAGTGGGCGAACAGGGGGCGGGCCTCTGGGAGGGATTATTGGGAAGCGAGATCGGGCAATTTATTTCGCAATATGCTTATAAATAGTACCAAATGGAAGATCGAACATGTGGTTGACGGCGAAATCATTCATTCCGCCATATGTGGATCTGTACGTCGGGCAGTCGGTTCCCAGATGGTTTTCTTTTCTGCTTTCTGGGATGTGTCTGGGAAGGGGGTCTAAAAATAGGACAGGGCAGGGTTATCAGAACGTCACGCACCAGTGGGTCAACGTCGAAGATGAAGACGGGGACAAGAGCATACATACATTTACATGTACACAACAATCATGTACATTTGTATTTATGTATGTATGTATATGCCAAGTGATGGTGGAGATGGGCCAATGTAACTGAATTTAAAAGACACTCGGAATATTATTTAATGGAATGCAATGAAACGAATGCAATTAAAATCAATTGAAAGCGATGGCTGTGGAGAGTTTCACTCAATCAAGGGGACCGAGAGCCAGAGCACATGACATGCAGCAGCTGTTGAGATGGCAATGACAACTTGCTTGCACAATGCTGCAGTACGTGAGAGTGAGAGAGAGAGAGAGAGAACAACTACATGCACAATGTGCTGTGCAAAGAGAGAGACGTGGATGCAGGGAGAGAGCGTGGGTGAGAGAGCAGGTGAAGCAGTGTTGTTGTTCTGCCGCTTCTCGCTTGTTCGACCCCGACTCCGACCCTTCTGTGTATTGGTGTGTTTTATGCGGCTCCTTTTTTTTGGCACTTTCGTTTTCATTTGCTTTCTGTTTCGTTTTCGGTTTTGGTTTGTTGCCGTTGTTGTTTTAATTGCTGATCGATTGCGTACGGTTTAATTAAACTCCTACACTCTCAGACACACACGCACACTTAGGCACTCGCGGGACTCATTCGCGGACTCTCGAGTCAAAGCAAAGTCGCTCGGCAAAATCTTGAAAGCAACTGAACAAACTGTAAAAACGACGGCCGACAACAAACGGCGCCGATGCTGCATACTCAGACTCAAAGCATAGCCAACTCAAACAGAAAACTCACTCGCTTGGCTGTTGTCGAGTGTCTCGACCCGAGAATTACCTCGCACTCACTGAAGGCCATTGTGGACACCCTGGTCATGCACTTTCTGGGTGTTCAGTGTACATTAGATGGGATTGAACAGATTATTTTAACAGTTCTCTACGCTCTCGCAGAGACAAAGTCCCAGCCTCACCTGGGAACCTGTTTTCCTGATTATGGCTGTAGTAATGACACGATAGATAGCACTATTTACGAGTCCACAAAATGGAATACACGTATACGCAAGTTGCAGATGCCACACAAAAACTTCATCTAATCTGATGTCATAGGAGTATGCACACCCTGAATTTGGATGCTATATTTCCTCGGGTCTCTGGGAAACTCTTACTTCTGGGCGGTACATTGATTGACACAAACACCATATACCCTTGGTCTCTACGAATCCCAGGTAGAAACAGTTTACAGTTTACAAAATAAGACACAGAGATATCTCTCTCTCTTCCTCTCTGTGTCTCATTTTCACTCTGATCTTTTGGTGTTTTGAGTGATTTTTTTTTGGTAGATGAATCACTTGACTTTGAAACGAAAACTAAAATTAGTAAAACAACAAAAACAGAAAACAGAAAATGAGCAAATAGCAACAAATTGAAATTGCTTTTATTCATTCTGTTTTGTTTTGATCGCGATTTGGCTCAATTGATCTTGTGGATCAGAGGTTAACAGCATACATACATACATATGTATGTGTATAGATTCCACAGCTCGATTCCACACTAGGCGACAGATTATCAAAAAGAAAAGCCCGAAGACCCCCCGACCTGTGTCAACCATGGGAACTGGTTCTGCATTACCGATAAGCTTAGCTTTTAACGTGTTTTTTTACTCATTGTTTTTTGAGATTTTATCCAAGTCGACTTCCGCACTGGGACTGTAAGACCTATAATTTCTGGGATCATATCACTCATCAATATCAATGTAATCAATCAAATAAGGCTCAGATGCCCGGAGGCGATCACCACAGCAATTATTGTAGAATATCTTTCGTAATCCCCCCACACAGGTGCACAATACTCGTATATACTGAATCAGTGTACAGTGCGTTACAAGACTATCAGACCAAATGCTCGGATTCAGATAAAACATTCCATTAAGAGTTGGTGGAACATATTAATCAAATTAAACTTTTCATGGAATTATCAAAGAGATATCATTTTTTTTTTCGACACTCCCATAAAATATAGATTTGTACAAATAAACCACACTGGGTGAGAGATAGAACAAGCGAGAGGCGGTAAAATTCTTCTTTTGAATCTTCATAATGGGTATAATAATGATTCGCATTTAGATTCGGTTACTTGGTTGATAAGTTCATGATTTATAATCCTGAATGGTTTTTAAGTATTTTAAAAGTTTTGGTTGCCAATATATTTCGTCATTTCCGGGATGGACAGGATGGTTTATCTTGCTCTAATATCCAGTCGTCTATTTATGCTGATCAATAATATATGTAAAGGTACATTTGATTGGGTCGGAAAACCTTTCCGATGAAAAGTATGTGGATTGACATACGTACATATATTTTGTTTATATTCAATCACATTCACACTATGAAGTATTTAAATTATTAAATTATAAAATAATCGAATTATTAATAAATTATGTTCCATATTTCATAATGCATTACCACTGAAGAGAAATATGTAAATTCATACTAAAATCTCCATGTATTTTTAAAATAATTTTACTAATGCTTTATACTGTTTCGTCTTATACTTTTGAAACGCGCTATCTATACTTTATAGGTATATGTATATGGATATCCGTACATACAGACAATGTGTACACGAATACAGAGTACTATATACATACAAACAAAGTGTCGTGTCTGGCAATAAATAGAACAGTATTCGAATGAAAACCACTAACGCCCACCGCCAAGAATTGGTTTGGCTGTCGCCTCAATGGGAACAATGATCGAATGATCTAATGAATGAGTCGCGTAGTAAGGTCGTCGACTACCAGATACCAGATAGTAGTACGAGCGAGACGACCCACACCTCCACACCCATCAGCAGACTCCGCTTACCGATTTTCATTTCAATTTATTCACTTTTTTCTGACTGTTTGTGCTGTCAGCAGGTCGCCCGTTGCTGCTGCAGGTGAGAGCTGCGATACGGTACACACGATGTGATGAAGACTGCACGGTGTCGCAGTGCAAACTGAATTGGAAGTATTCAAATGAAGCTCAGGCAGCTGGAGAATTCAGTTGGCAAGCAAAGCAATCGAGGGGCTGCTCTGCTCGTCTTTGGGTAATGTAATTAACAGTACTCCCAACCAAATGTAAACCAAATGCAGCAAATGCGTGTGGGCCAAGAGTCGGACGGCCGCACAGTCAGACGGTCCATGGCCGAGCCTCTCAAAGGCGGAAAACTTCGGGTAGTCGAAATTTAGTTACCCTTCCCGTTGGGTAGACCTTTATGGTGATCGGTCGTTGTAAATTACCTATAAGCGAACGGCCACATACGTTTAGAAAGTAGAATAAAAAGATCATCCAAGAGTGCTAATGGAACTTTCTAGCACTCAGAAACACCAAGGACCAAGGACTGCTTGCGAAAAAATGGGAGAAATAATAATAATAACGCCCAGCAGTAAGGTACATATGTATAAGGAAAAGGCATGGGAGAAAATAGTATACACACCCAACAGAAGATCATGGTACACTGAGAACAATTTCGTAGTCACTGGGAATATTCTTAAGGCCCAACAAACACATTTACCTTTAAGAATATGCACAGACGAACGTGGCTATATCATATTTGCTAACACAGGATGGTAGGGTATGGACAGGTTATCCAAAGGAAAAAGGGGGCGGATGATGTGCATAGTTTGTGTTACCATTGCGTCACCCTCTGTGTTGTGTGTGTGTTCTATAAAAATTGTTTACATAGCCGACGTGTCGGCTGCTGTTAACTTGAATGACGATTGCTCTCTCTCTCGGTCTACCTCGACTAAAAATTTACTCCGTAGATTTGCTTAATTCCGACTAGATTTGCGACATTCCGACTATTACTAGGGTAAGTAGGGCTGGAACGGAAAATATCACCTTTTTTAGAGACTAATTCTTTCATCGCTAAAGGGCTTGTCACGCCCTGATCAGGAAATGTAGAACAAAGAAAATGCGACAATACACATCTTACAATTTATCTACATTTTCTACAACTATCTACATCCCAACTATATTTCTACTTGTCCACACGACGATGATTTTGCATCCAATATTGACCTTTCTTTTGTTTTTTTTTTTTTGTTTCAAGACCGCATTTTGATGGAAATCAGCAATAAATAGTGTTATGTGCTTGGGACACGCCTCAAAATGGGAATTCCAAACGAGTTTTACACGAATTCTACACCGAAATCAGTTCTGTCCAAAGCCCCAAAAGTATACCCCAAATACTAAAACGAATGCTACAATTTATGTTCTTTAATTTTCATTTAACAGATCTTAAAGGGGTATTTTTAAATGAACCTTGGTCCTTCAATTTTATATGAGCCTGGGTCCTTGTGTCTTAAGCTGGATTTCAATGAACCTATGTTCCAGTGCACAGAGTATTTTTCAAGAACTTTATTTACCTCCAAAACAATGTTTTCAGTGAAAAAAACTACCGAATACTCAGGTATATACTCAGGTCCTTCCGGCTTGCAGTGCGATCTCAATAATTTCCCGACCCTCGTAGCTCTCTTAAGAGCTATTGTGATCATTGTGATTTAATCTCTTGTTTGGATCGGCTCTGAATAGCAGAATTTTGGCCATTAAAAATTCAAAAAATTAAATCCTACCGCTTAACGATGACCGAAAATTATTCTTTCTGATTGCATTATTTCTGAACTTCTTTTGTTATTTGAATCGACATTCAGCCCGAAATCGCATCGATCGAAAGGCAGACAATGAGTATTTCAGTGAAATGATTAGCTTAAAATAGCTAAGAAATTAATTACTTAGTACCTCGAGGCACAGTCTCTGCCAGTTAGTTGGCAGAGAAATGCTGAAGTATACGGTTCTGTTCCTCTGTTCCTCCTGAAATCCGAACCGTTCACCAAGATCAACGATGGATACTACTTCTTTGGGAGGGAGACAGTCAACTGGTACTCGGCCTATGAGAAATGCCGGGAGCTGGATGCCGAATTGGCTACCTTCGAGACAGACGAGGAATTCGACACCGTTGCCGGTTATCTAACGGCTAATGCAGATCGTGGCAACTACTGGACCTCTGAGAACGATCTGTGCACTACGGAAACCCACAAATGGTTCGCCAATGGCCAGCGGATCAACAGTCTGAGATGGGCTCACGGACAGCCCGACAACGCGGGGAACAGGGAGCATTGCATTCACTTGGGCTACATATATGGGGACTGTCAAGGATTCGAGCTGAACGACCGTCCCTGCGCCGACGATGGAAACAGTATGTTCAGGTTTATATGCGAGGCGCCCAAGCTGGAGACAATATCGATTGTTGTGTGGAAGTAGATCGGAAGAGTTTCTGTAAAATTCGAAAATATAGTTGTGTGGATAGCTTCTTGTACAATTATTGTCTGGATGAAATATGGATGGAATATGGATGGAATGTAGATTAAACTTTTTTATCAGAAACCAAACATCCACTAATGATGGTAGTTCGCTTGTTGCGCTCGTCATTCTGTTCGCGTCATTCAAAACGAAGGTCTCAGTTCGTTTATGGAAAATTTGTGCAGCGAATCAATGTCAATCATTTGACGAATGACTATCGACTCATCGAATTCACTTGACAAGACCTCCGCCAAAAGATCTCTATATGACTATTATTTTGAGGACGACACGATGATCACGAGAATCTTCGATTCGAGAAATGTATACAATTGAAGTAATCATGTCCTTCCTTTATCCTTCGAAGAGGCTGTCAACAAGAGTGTCTGGTGTCTTATTGGGCCACTGGAAGTGATTTTGGAAAAGCTTCTGATAGAATGGCTAAAAACCGATACTGAAAATAACACTTCCTCAAATTGAGTGAAATATCATGCTGCGCTGATAGAGTTTGAATGAATGAGTGCGCTCACGTAAGACTCGGACACGCAAAATTTAGAGAATGACGGTTGGTTTTCGAATGCACTCATTTGTTTACATTTTTGCAGAAAGCTAACAAAGGGGCTTTTAATTTTTGCTAATTTACTTCTAGTAAGCAAGAAACGAAAAAAAAGCAATACAAGTAGACATGAGGTATCACTTGAGTGAACTAGCTCAGTCGCTCACTTCTTAGGGAGTGACCAAATTCACTCACTCTGTTCAGCTGCTCACTTGTTCACTTGAACTGAAGTGAACAACTCTTTTTTGTTCACTCACACATGAGCAACTCATGAGGTTACAAACACCAACCTTTATCGCCATCTACTTCTGTGACTTCCGTCAACCTAGAGATCAGCTGGAGACGCTCTCGTCTGGACCCAACACATTGTGGATCGATGACAAATCCCTCCTGCCAGAGGACTTGAACTGGGAATACTGGTGTGGATACTTACAGCCAGGCAGGATGCCTTTGCTCCGAGCTGTACGATATGGCTGTCGTGCTCCTGGGTCAATTTTTCCGTACATTGTTCTATCCATTGTGCCGATGGAGGGATTCACTTTCTGCTCACTTTTTTTGTATAGTCAATAAACAACCAAGGAACTGTCTAATGACATTTTTATTTTGTATCTGAAGTTTGTGTTTCTTTTATTTTTGTTGCTTTTGTTGCTGTCTCTCATGTACCGGCAGCTAAAAGTTTCATTTGAATTATTTATAAGCGCATTTTTATTTTTGGCCTTTCGGGGCTCGACGACGGATTTGTCGCTTTGTTTGCATTGAGTTTTGCCTGTCAGTGTGGATTTTGTGGATGTTGTCGATGGGTCGTTGTTGTCGTTGTCGTTGTCGCTGTCGACAGAGCTTTGCCCCCGAGTCAGACTGAAGAAACTATTGGAGGGCCACTGTCCGAGCAAGAGACTTCATGTTCCAACAAATGGTTGTCTGGGGAGTGTGCCTTGGGAGTGCATTTGAGAAAATGAAGCGATGCGATGATCGATTAAGAGATAATTTGGATGGAAAATCACTGAAGTTGATTGGCAATTAATCGGAGATCAGAAGAACTCAATCAGTGAATGATCTGACACGAAGGGAATATCTCTGCAATCTGCAGAGAGACAATCTGCAGACAGAAGATCCCTTAGACAAATAGATCACTGAATCTGTGGGAGTGAGGTCTCTTAATCTATGTGATCACCAGATCAAAAGCCAAATGGCACGATCTATAAATCAGATCGACCAAAGAAAGAAGAAAGAAGGTGTGTGCGTGGGTGGGTGGGTGAGTCTCAATAGATGATCTATGGATCCAACAGAATTTACGATTAACTGCAGATACATATACTAGTTTAGATCAAGTTGAGCGCCAAACGATCCATAAAGACAGATTTATGGAACCATAAAAATACCCAAACGAACATGCAGGCCACACATTTTGTTTCGTTTCGCATTTCTTTCAAACAAAACACAGCGACGACACATTGGAAAAGGTAAAAAATAATAAACATAAATTCTGAAACTAAAAACAAAGCGAAACCAAAAATACACTCAACGGGATGGGATGGAAGGGGAGAGGCAGGAAAGGCAGGAAAAGCAGGAAAGGAAAGGTAGGGGAGGGGAATCAAGGTTGCCAAATTACGTCAACACCAATGATTGGCAACTAAAAATACAACCAAAGCCAAAAGCAACTACAATTTCTAGCAAATCAAAGGCGACGTCTCGGTCGTCGTCTTTGGATCCTCCTCTCTGGCATGGGAACGGAAACGAGCCCGTGACTAACGAAGGGAGACCCAAACTAGGGAAAATTAATTGAAAATGCGGCAGCAGATTTCCGCAGAGCTTTGCCAAAACAGAAAAAACGGAAAGAAATGCGAAAGAATTCTGCGAAACTCACTTTCCACGTTCCAGGCCATTTTATAAACAAATAAGTTTCCCTCTGACCGACAGAAACACCTGAGGGGGGGGAGGGCAAGTGGGAGGCATTACATTACTCCGAGCGGATGGATGATGGGCAATGACGTTCGTTGGCAATCGTTTCGGCCAACGGTCTACGAGTATATTTAAAAGTCAAAGGCACGAAAGGAAATTCCACCAGATCGGTGCGATCTCAATATAAATATTTTATTAGCAAGTAGATAAAATGTGTGCGTGAATGCGGGTGCGAGTGTTGACCTTGCTGAAGGCGCAAGAAGGTGAAAAGAACAGAGAGCGTGGCCAACACAAACAGAGCAGAGAACACACCGCGAGACTCACGATCTTTGGGCAGACACTTTAACCGATCTCTGGGCATATCTTTGGCTTTTTCTGCCGATAAACCTGGCCAAACCAGATCTATGGAACATTGCATTACCCATGCGACACCCTTCTGGAATCTCGCGTTGTGATAAGATAAGTGCACTTTTGCGTTACAGCCTTATGATATGGATAGAGAAAGTGCATAAGTACGCCAGTATTTAACAAGGGATTTTCTTCGATTTTCCCTGCTTTAAATGCACTTCAAAAACTACGAGGAGGTGGAAATATATAGGGAATGTGCATGAACATTTTGAACAAAGCATTTGCCCCTCTGACACTCAGAAACCCAACAGAAACGAACACTAATTGAAATTGAATGGCTTAGAGATAAGAATCATTGTGTTAAATGTGCCAGAGAGCTATTGACAGAGATGGAGGGAAGAGAAACCTGCTAAGCCGCAATCGAAATTCGAACAGCGATGAACTCATTGCACTAAGAATAAGCAGAGGTGCTAAGTAGTACCAGATTAGGCGTGGACTGAGACGAGAGATGAGCTTCAAATGGAAACGATCGGCAGATCAGCTATCAGAGAGGATTCAGCTTCAGGCCAGACAACGGCATCAGCTGTGCTTCGGTCGCATCCGAGAGATCCGAGCGATAAAGCAGGGCCAAAGAAAATGCTTGATGTGGGTGGGGAAGGGGATTCTCATAAGTGCATTCGATTGAACACCACAACAACAACAGCGAAATGTTTATTTGTGAGCACTTTGTCAGGCTGTTGGGGCTTACATCATCATCCTCCAGCGTTTCCATTTGCTTTCGTAACCCGAGATACTTTTGTAATTTTCCCCCTATCCAACGAGGGGAAGTCGAAGTCTCGCTCCGCCCTCTTCCCCTCCCTGCTCTCTTTCTTTCGAGTGCTTTAAATATGTGAAATATGTCATAATTTTAATAGATTAAGTGGGCACAATTTAATTGGTTTTGTTGCTGGTATTTTGTATTTCTTTTCGAGCATTTCCCCTCCAGAAATACCCAAAACAAATTTCCATCTCAACGCCTACGATCTAATCCGTTCAGTCGGTCGGGCGGTCGGCCGGTCCCCCCACAAAATTAATGACGGCAACCAAATCTCTATGCGCTGCCACATGGGGGCAAATACCTCATCTATCTAGACGTCTTGTAGCTTTCTAATTGGATCCATAATTAGTGCAAATTAAGATGTTTGGAAGAAAACATTGTACGTTAATCTGAATAAATCCCAAATCCAATGCGATTCCCATTATCTTTGGACTAATTCGATTTATCTAGTTTTTAGCTACTGGCTGCATTCCTCGCTTATCTTTTATCTGTTGTCTTTTATCTGCTATTTGCCAAGTTTCTTGCTTTCCTGCTCTGATGTTTTCCTCCGAGCAAAGTAAACAATTTCTCACGCTACCACCTGCCGCAATGTCACCAACCGAGTTTCAATGATTTTTTACTTTTTTCGCTTCTTTACGCGTTTGCGAACATTGAGCACTTGACTGATTGATAGCGTTCGCTGGTTTTTATTGTTTTTCCTCCCGATTGCACTTTTCCACACTTTTCAATGCACTTTGACAGTTTGATGTCTCCGATTTTTTGTTAGAATCGAAGATACGCGCGCGCGTCGCGCTCTCTATTGGGTTAAAGGCGTCGCGAGCGACTAAACCCGAAATGGAACCGACCCCATCAGATGGGGGCTCCCATGAGATGGGGGCTCCCATGAGATGGGGGCTCCCATGAGATGGGGGCTCCCATGAGATGGGGGCTCCATTAGAAATAGTCCGCTCTCTGAGAGCGCCACCACAGAGAGGGAGAGAGAGAGAGAGGTAAACAATCTGCTGGCGCTCTGAGAGCCAGCCGATTTTCATTTTGTTTTGTGGGGCCTGCGGCAGCCGAAGCATCGACCAGACCGCAAGTGGGAGGCACACGGAAAAGGAAACCAAAGCCAAAGATTGTCGTACGTTTGTTGTTTGTGCGTGAGCACAGTGTGCCAAGAGTCATTTGGAAAGACAGCCACGTTCCGCAAATGGATAAAGGAAATCGTAAGTCAAATCATTTAAGCGATTAGTTTGATATATTGCATTGGCGGAGGTATTAGGTGTATTCATTCTCGATGTCTCCTGATAAACTACCCTAAAAGTCTCCCTGTGGGGCAGACAATGACAGTTTTTGGGTGTCCATTTGGGTTCTATTTAATATTGTGTTTTGTACCAGTGCACTATGGTCCCAACGACCGGTTTTTTTGGGCAAAACCCATTTTTTCAAAGTTAACGAAATAACGTTATTTTGGTCACTCTGCATTGGAAAAAGAGTGACCATCAAAGTTGCGTACCAGAAATTTCGATAGATGGCGCCACATTCGCGAAATCTGTTGTGCAACACAGATTTTGTTATCGATAATCTCGTGCAGGGAAAAAGTGCAAATTTAATAGCAATTTAAAATCATTCATAAATTGAAAAAAAACCACTAACTGATCAAATTTTTGTAATGAATTTTAATCAGACAGGTTTGAACTACGTGTTCTGTCATGTGAACTGTATTTAGTAGTTGTGATTTCTTCGTAATTGTATGTTAAAGTTAGTGGTTCAAAATTAACCAAGTTGTTATGAAAACTAATTTTTGAATAAGCTTACAAAGTGAGTCCCACCTAGTCCCACCTTGAAACCTATTGTGTGTCATAGATTAATAGATTCTTTTTAAAATGTATATAGTAAAAAATGCCACATTTTGCCACAATTCTTGAAATTTGACTTAATAGATCATAACCTCAAATTCAATCATTTGAATTTGAAAACTTAATAGCTTCCAGACGGTAAGCAGCAACTGCAAAGTTTTTGGGTCCGATTGATAGCTGCATTTATCAGCTTTTCAGAATTGCGCATTTTAATACAACCAGACGTGAGATGCTTGCGTAATGTGAAAAAAAGAAGCACTACCACTGAAAAAACATGCAAAATAATGCCAGACTTTAAAAAATTCTATAAAAAAAAACTACACTCTGAAAAAAAAACCATAATTCAACAAAAAATTTTAAATTTCAAAATCTATCAGAAAAAGTCGGTTTGGGCCAAAGCGGAAAAAATATTTAATTTTTTTTGCCTTAATTAAAAAAAGGCGGCGCCACCCCCTTTTTTTTTGTAAATCCACTTCGTATTGATTTTATCTATCCAATACAAAAAACGGAATAAAAAAAATCTTGTTTCGTTCGCGAGTTATTAATTTTGGCCAACAAAACAGGTCGTTGGGACCATAGTGCAGTGTGTGGCTGCTGGACTGCCAAGCAAACGCCAACGACCCTTAAAGCCAGACATAACCGATCTCAAAAGATCATCCCAGACAACTGCACAGTCAACAGCTCTTACAGTGCGCACACGCAACACGAACAGACCCAGACCGGATCGGACCGGGCCGGGCCGGGCAGACATTGCGTGTCGAGTGGGTAGGGTAGGCGGCTTCATCAATGAAGTGGGCGCGCACTCACTAATGGCTGCAAAATTGATGCAAGTGTGGCACCAGACGGAGAAGAAGAGGAGCAGAAGCATCAGTTTCCTGTATGCGATCGTGATTGTGGTATACTGCACTTTTAAATTGTCTGCGACCCACTGTGCGTAGGTGGATTGTCAGTCAGCTGGAATTTCGGAGTTGCATGCGCATGTTTGTGTGTGTGTGTATGACCTGGCCTTTCTTTACTTTACTCATTTCTCAAGAATGTCTGATCAGCCAGAAACAAGCTCACACACACACACACACACAAAGATAGAGACTGGAAAACAGCGAAGAATTGTGTCATAATGAAAATAAAGCAAGCTTCCAGATACACTTATGAGACGACAACTTTTTTGTGCTGATGATGACTAAAAGTGTGCGCGGAGTGTCGGTCGTTCCATCGAAATGGAAGGAGGGAAAAAAAAACAAATAAGAACACCAGAGAGTCGGATGTTCGCCCAGATCATTAGCAATCCAAGGGTTCGTTAGCGTTCGGGAGTCGGGAAGAACCACACCCTCGCACGACGATATCGTTTTATTTGCGATTTCCAGGAATGAACAGAGCCCCGAATGCACTCCGCCTAGTAAATGCGAATAAGAAAAATAGGCTGATTGGTAATCACTTGGCTTGATTAACACGATAAGAATCCAGTGTCCAAATGATTCCTTTCATCGCCACTTGACAGCCGTTTGCGGGTACTAGCCCGGAATGCTAATTAACTCTCCGCCACGCAATTGACCTTGAGCGGCAGCATAAGTTTGTGGTTTCCACTGCTGGAATGTTGCAGGAAGTTTTGTTTCACTCACCTAAATCATCCATTGTGTCTGATAGTATATGTGTGTGTGGATAGTGCTGTTCCAATTTCGCCGCACAGTCTATCCTAAGAATTCGGCACCAGCACACGAGTACCTAATTGATTTTGATTGATGGTAAAATAAAAGCCAAGCCAAAGCGAAAATTTTAATCCACGCAAACACTTTTTATTTGCACTCCGCCGCCGCGATTCGTGGAGTTTGAGCTCTGCTCTTGGAATCGAAACAAATTTCTGTCGAGGCACAGCGACTATACCTATACGTGATACGTGAGTTTCGCCGCGAGTTGGAGACGAGTTTTATATGAATCACTAATTTTGGAGCGGCGGCGGCCATAAACAATACAACATCAACACACGCACACACACATACTTGGGGGCGAGTAACAGCTGGTTTCGTGAACCGAACTACTGACTAGTTCGCGCCACCTCTAACCATACCGTGTGTGCCAGTTCATACAACGAAAAGGTCCCAAGCTGCGACAGCTCCCAGAGTCCACGACCTCTTGTCGTCTTAAATTAAAATTATCTACACGTATCTCACTCGCAGTGCATGATTTTATATTATTTAAACAAATAGTTCTACTCCATTTCAGAAGAACCTAAGATGAACATCTTGCAACTCCACGACGACTGCTTGGACAATATTTTACTTCATTTTGGGTTCGACGAGCTACTGCCGCTTTTTAATGAAGTCCATACACGTTTCGATGAGGCCATTGAACGGCAGCTGCACCGATTTCGCGACTTGGAGTTCAGTATGCGGCACCCGCCTCCCTTTCATGAGGGTTTGATGCTGTTACTGGGTCGCCATTTGAACAGCCTGCATATAACGGTGGGTTACTCGACCAGCGACACAGATGTCCTTCGATATCTGAATCCCCTGTGCCAAGGGGCGTCGGAGAGCCTCCGCCTACGTGCCCTCAAATTGGACCATGCTAAGTGGTCCTCCGATATGGTGAATGCTGTCTGCAAGGTGGCTCGCTGCCTGCTGTTTTTGGACATGCGTCACTGTGATGTGCGAGATTATCAGATAACACGGCTCTTAGAATCGGCGGATAAGATGGAGGCTCTGGCTCTGCTGCATGTGCACAATCAGACGGGAGACTCTTATCTGCAACACAATATACTCAACAGGGTGCCAGCTCTAAAACTCATCCATATAACAATCCTCGGAATCTTGCCGTTTTCACCTGAAGAGCTGTCCCAGCAGTGTCCAAATCTTAGCTTTCTGATTAGCGACCTAATCAACAGAGAATTCAAAATCTACGGACCCCCAGCTTACTTACAAGACTACTATAAATATTACCATGAATATTTTAAGACCCCTTGATGATGAAAAAGTATCATTTTAAATGATCTCAAAATAAAACCGTAAAAATAACCAATTTCAAAATAATTCAGCTCATGCTGAACCAGTTCATTTGGTATTTAAGAAACGTACGTATGCTGTGTGACCGTACTTGCAGAGAGAGAAAGAAGGAGCAGTAATAAAAGAGCGTCCTCATGGTATGTTAGGCTAATGAGGTAGATTTTACCTTGCAAGCGTTGCATTTTCTGGGGTGTTTTGCCTGCTGTCCATACCCACTTTTTTCTCTGCTTTACAGCAATTTCCCAGCGGGAAATTTCATAAGCTTCCTTTCACGGGGAAGATATTTCCCAGCGGGAAGATTTGAATGAACAGATAAGAGTTGCTAAAATCAAAGTAAACAGTTTCATCCGGTGATTAGTTATTCGATGATGATATCTTTTTGCCTTAATTTATGGTTTTCCTTCCAAGGAGTGGTCCAATAATGTAAAAATTAGGATTGTTAATTTCTAAAAAAGTATCGTATTTCGAGACATATCGCCCATTATATCGAGGTATTTTTGCTTTCTGCCTAGCGCGAATTTTCCAAAAATTTCATCCAAAAATCATGTTCATCCAGCATGTTATCGGCACGGTACGGATTTCTCTGTGGACTGACGCGGAGCTAGTGTGTCCAGCATATTCTCCAGCATTATTTTTGTGGTATAGCACTCGATGGCGTTCAATTTAGCGATGCGAACTCCTTGCTGCCTGCTGCACTCTCGGAGGAATGCTTTGGTCAGTGCTGTTTTTCCCGTCCCACTGTGCCCGAACAGATAGAGGGCTGGATTTCAGAGGTGCCCTCGTAGATCTCCGTAATGCGAGCGTCGCGATAATGGCGCTCCGCTGGCATGTCAGCGACATATCCCATGCCGCCCAGAATCTGAATGCATTGGTGCATTCTCCGGCACCTCCTTGAATGCAATCCGCACTTGCGTTTGCTTATCCCTGGCGGCATACACAGTGCCGTAGGTGCCCTTCCCCAGGACCATCTTGCGATTCTGCTCATCGTAATCGTATTCGTACTGGAAAAAGGATTGGAATGGATGAAATTAAATCATAAAAAATCCCTTTACCACTCCAAGACCCACCTCTATTTGGGCATCATCATTGCTGAGATTAACAAACACCTCCTGATCGGCCGTCATTTCCAGTCGATTAGATTATGTCGATAGCATCATTTTCGATACCCACGCCTAGAGATAGTGCTTTTTAAATAAATAAAGAAAATACCAAAACAAACTGAAATATCTACATTTATCTACATAGCCACAAAAATGACAAAAAAGAGAGCAAATAACAGCAATACAATACAGCAAATTTACAGTCTGGACACTGTTAGTTTACAGTGACAGTGACAACGAATTCGAGCGAGCTGGAAGAAGAGCTACCTGAATCGCCGACCGGAGTCGACCAAAGCCCGCGCAAACATTAATTAACGCAATTCAATTCAATTCAATACGGACAACGATATAATAATTCATAATAATAAGATTAATTTAAATTTCACAGAAATAATAATATATTATTCATATATATTATGAGTATCAAAATGGGGGTACCATTAATATTTATAAATATTAATATGCTTCATTTGTTCCTATTGCAGCAATTCTCAATAGGCAACTACAAAAATTACATGTAATTAATGGATTCGGCAGCGAATTGCATATGATATATATTTTATTTAGTTTTCTAAAACGTATACTCTTAATATCTCTGTCGCAAGCGGCAGCCCCAAAGACAATTTCACAAACATACTATATATAATACGGAATAATATTATATATATAATATATATATATATATATATATATATATATAATATAATAATATATTGTGGCATAGGTGAGAGGATTTGGGCAGAATCGCCAGACGCGTCAGAGTGTGAATGGTGACCATCATGATCAAATGGTCTTGATGTTGTGGCGCTGCAGATGGAGACGGCACTGGTGTTGATGGTGAAGTTCTGAAGTTCCTCCTGGGCGATGGACGTGAAGCGCACTGTGGAGGACACACGCAGGGGGGAGAGTCTACCTCCGGGTCGAAACCTCAGGGTCCAAATGGCAGGGGTGGGAAGCTGCAAAAGATATATAGCAATTCCATGTATTAATTGTATTACGATTGTATTATTATTAGTAATTTACTTACACTATAGTGGCCATAGATCAGCCATAGATCGGAACATCGGATACATAGTATCGCTTGACCACTGCTACCATAAGCAGCTTTCCAGCACCACAGGCCAACAGCAACAGCCTTCTGATCTGGTACCAGAGCCAGCCAGTTACCAACAGCATCCAGTGCCACGGGCAAAGCCTGGAAGGAGGAAGAGGTCTATTGATCCTATCTTGCCTTCCAGTGCCACAGCAGGCGAACAGTAACAACAGCCTCCAGTGCCACGGGCAAAGCCTGGAAGGAAGAAGAAGCCTTTAGATCTGATACCAGAGCCTCCAGTGAAACGGGCAAAGTCTGGAAGCGCGAAGCAAGAGCCTATTGGTCCAACCACCCGCCGCCTGTTTTGCCGCTTATTCCATCTCTTTGAAACATCAAAACTTTCATTTAGAAACAACTTAAAAAAGGCAATAAAGTATTTAAAACGGGCGGAGCAGGTGGCTCAGCCACTTAAGTTATTTTAAAAATGAAAAATTTGCAATTTGTATGGATGAGTACCATCTCATACACATGGTAAGCTTAAATTAAATTAAAGTTAAATTAAAATTAAATATATTACAGCCAATTCTGCCAATACCAAAGTGAAAGGTGTTGGCGATAGCTGCCTTTAATTTGGCACCGCCATACTCATTCCACTATATATATGTCCGAGTGGTAAGTATATAAAATATTTATATATATATTAAATCTATATATGAAATATGTTTTCAATAGGTTCCCGTAACTAAGGACTCACGGCTAAGGAATAGGAAGATAGCGTCGGCACTTGACATTGTATTAAAACAGGTCGAGAGCAATGCAATGGAAAAATCTTCTGGCGGTGGTGTCCGACCACTGCCCAGCAAACTTACGTGCGCTGGGTAACGCTATCCAAAAATTCCCGGTGCTCTGGGATGTTACCCATATGAAGAACGTGCTGGCGAAACACCTGGAAACAGACGTTGTCATGGAGCACCTATACGCTACTACCTATAAAAAAAATAATTGGAAACATCAATTAGGCAGTGCACCATTGCTGGATGTTAAATCCATGCGTAAGGATTCACGTGATCTATACGAAGCCGAAGTGCAAAAACGCATGGTGGAAGCATACTTCGACGGCGGATCAACGGATCCCTTAGAAGTAGATCGAGTCACCAGCAAGATATTGCAAAAAGAGATTGGAAAAAGCCCTTGCCCCAAAAGTGCACCAAAATACCAAGTATGCTGCGAATATTTATCCACTACAGGAGCTTCGGAGTGACCCCATATATTTTATGGCCCAGGTGGTTGGGTTGATGATATTGGTAGCCACCCCCCAACCACCTTTAATCCAACCCACCCATGAAGTTCCAAATCAAAAACACAATCAGCTTCCCGCTGATTCTGATGACATCGAAGACCACTGGGACCTGTTTTTGGCTGTAAGTAACGCTAACCCCTAGTAATCATACCATTCCAATGTGTATCCTCTCCTCTGCTTATCCTCAGGTGGACCACGAGGCGACCACCACCACACCAGGTGACACAGCAGATAGTGCTGATGATGGAGGATCCATTTCCAACAAGGATATCGCTGGGGTGGGGCCAGATAAGCCTGGCTATTAGCACTGCTGGGGCTCACATACACATCACATACAAAAACATACGCTTGGCTGCAAATGCCCAAATTCCGGCCATGGTTGCCTGTTGTGCAAGGTGAGCATTGCATTGTGTGACGTATATATTTCACAAAAATATATTTCTTTTATAAATATTTAAAAATTACTATATAAAGCTATATGAAGCTGTCTGTATCTGCACATGGAAACAAAAATAACGTCCCCGAAAGAATGTGAATACCCCACCTGAATGTGAATACCCCACCTATATGTGCTGGCAGAGTTGTCAAGTCAAATATCGATGACAACGATGTTTTTCCACGACTGGTCGCAATTCTTGTCAAAAATTAATTAATTAATTAATTAATTCGCAGTTGTTCTCCCTCTTTCCAAGGCTTCCTCCAATCCTCCAATCACCCGAGTTGTGAAAAAGCTAAGAGAAAATGGAAGATAATTTCGAATACCGTACCGAAGTGCTCAAGGAACCACTGCAACTTGAGTAAGAATCGATAATTTCATAATTTTTAAGTGTACCAAATATAACTCAACAAGACAAAACTTCCCATCTCTAAGAAAATATAATAATATTTACAAATTCTTTGAAAAAGAAGACATCAGCCATCAGCTCGTACCAAACCTTAGTCGACTTCATTGACAAAATCGACGTGAAACTATATGTAACACACTAAAATCTACAACTATTTGACTTGGCAATTTCCACCTTCACACGGGCGGGCGGCCAAATAATCCCACGCTACTCAAGGGGTAGCATAGTAACTTAAAACCCCAAAAAAAAAAAAAATAATAAACACAAAAGTTAAGTCAAGTCAAATACATTGATTTCACAATGGTGGTTCGCTCTTACAATGATGAGCTCGGGTATCTGGAGAAGATCAACGACCACTGCTGGAGGATCAAGAAGGGCTTCCAGCCGAACATGAACGTCGAGGGATGCTTCTATGTGAACAGCCGGCTGGAGCGGCTCATGCTGGAGGAACTGAAGAACTCGTGCCGGCCCGGAGCAGTGGGTGGCTTCCTGCCCGGCGTCAAGCAAATCGCGAATGTGGCCGCCCTGCCCGGTATTGTGGGTCGCTCAATCGGCCTGCCCGACATACACTCCGGCTATGGATTCGCCATCGGCAACATGGCTGCATTCGACATGGACAACCCGCTGTCGATAGTGAGCCCCGGCGGCGTGGGTTTCGACATCAATTGCGGGGTCCGCCTGCTGCGCACCAATCTGTTCGAGAAGGACGTGCAGCCGGTGAAGGAGCAGCTGGCCCAGTCTCTGTTCGACCACATACCCGTCGGCGTGGGCTCAAAGGGCATCATTCCGATGAACGCCCGCGACCTGGAGGAGGCCCTGGAAATGGGGATGGACTGGTCGCTCCGCGAGGGCTACGTCTGGGCCGAGGACAAGGAGCACTGCGAGGAGTACGGACGCATGCTGAACGCCGACCCCGCCAAGGTGAGCATGCGGGCCAAGAAGCGTGGGCTGCCGCAGCTTGGAACACTGGGCGCGGGCAACCACTACGCCGAGATCCAGGTGGTGGACGAAATCTACGACAAGTGGAGCGCCTCCAAGATGGGTATCGAGGAGAAGGGCCAGGTGGTCGTCATGATACACTCAGGAAGCCGTGGCTTTGGTCACCAGGTGGCCACCGACGCGCTGGTGCAAATGGAGAAGGCCATGAAACGGGACAAGATTGATACCAACGATAGGCAGCTGGCCTGCGCCCGCATCAACTCTGTGGAGGGACAGGACTACCTTAAGGCCATGGCGGCGGCGGCCAACTTCGCCTGGGTCAACCGCAGCTCCATGACCTTCCTCACCCGCCAGGCCTTTGCCAAGATGTTCAACACCACTCCGGACGATCTCGACATGCACGTGATCTACGATGTCTCGCACAACATCGCCAAAGTGGAGAACCACATTGTGGACGGCAAGGAGCGCAAGCTGCTCGTCCACCGCAAGGGCTCCACGCGCGCCTTTCCCCCCCACCATCCACTGATCCCAGTGGACTATCAGCTGACTGGCCAGCCCGTACTCGTGGGCGGCACTATGGGCACCTGCAGCTACGTGCTCACTGGCACAGAGCAGGGCATGCAGGAGACCTTTGGCAGCACATGCCACGGAGCAGTAAGCTATCTCTCAATCTCAAAGATATTTATTTCCTTCTCATCTCATCCTTTTACGACTTCTGCCAGGGTCGCGCCTTGTCACGTGCCAAATCTCGCCGCAATATCGACTACAAGGAGGTGCTGGAAAAGCTGGAGCAAATCGGCATTGCCATTCGTGTGGCCTCGCCCAAGCTAGTCATGGAGGAGGCTCCCGAGTCTTACAAGGATGTAACCGATGTCGTGGACACCTGTCACGCGGCAGGTATCAGCAAGAAGTGCATTAAAATGCGACCAATAGCTGTCATCAAAGGCTGAAAGCGTCTGTACTCGTAAGATATTTATGTTTTTGATTAAGTCGAAGATGATTTATAATTAAAGGAGAAAGAAGCTTCAAAGTTGAACATTCCCAGAATTGAATTTTAAACATAACAGCACGCTCTGGTCACTCTAGAAACGCTCTACTGGCTGCTGGCACTCTCCCGCATGGTAGGAAAATCTGAAGGTGCAAACCAGCGGACTCTTCATTGAGCATCAGAGATACATGCATATCCACTATATATATATTTTTTGTTTCCATGCCCAGTACTCGGGAGGACGACTCAATATAGCTATGTCTGTTTGCTGTCCTTCCGTCTTGATGTTATCAGAGGCTATAAAGCTAGAACAGCTACATTTTACGTGCAAACTTCTGTAATATTGACTATATGACTATATCTTTCAGAAGCACGTTTCGTTAGCGATAATTAAAAAAACAATTTCCATTGGATGGCTCCCCTATATCTGTGTCTCGTCCATTGGAGCCCCCTGGCAGAGTGAGGGAGAGAGAATGGAAACCGATCTGATGGAATTTTGATCATTAGGGGGAATGACAGTATACAAGCTAAAATAATACAATAAGTTACTTAAATCATAAGATTACATATGGATCGCAGCACGTGTGGATGCGAATCAAATATTTGTTCGCTTATTTATATAGTTCTGGTCTAATTTTACAATTAGTGGCTGTGGATTAGTGGGCAAGGAGTCGGTGAGACAGAAAAAGAGAGTGGAAAACAACTTAGGCCACCAAAATACCTTTCGAGCGATTCGACCTTGCCGACACGTTCTTCCGTGCTCCCCGCTCTGTTAGTTGTCAGCTGACAGCCCGTCCCATCGCCCACCGCCCGCCCAACCGAATTTGACTTGTCCCGCAGCGCGGTTTTCGGTTTGGCATTTGTTTCATTTAAATTTTTACTCGATTTCCGTAATTGCTGTTATTAGCAAAGTACAGATTAGATGCATCTGACGGAGTGATAGAAAATCAATGCGAAATCGTGGGTGAACCGCACAAATTGAGTGCTTTGCTAGAGCTGAGGGCTTTGCTAGCTGCGCAATAGTAAGAAAAAGTTCCTCCAAATCCTACACACCGTTGCCGGGCTTAATTGTGGAAGAAAACGAACAAAATGGCAAATATGCGCCCACCGCAGAAATCCAAACTGCTGAAGGTCGTCATACTGGGCGATGGCGGCGTGGGAAAGTCTGCCCTGCTCACCCGCTTCGTATCGAACCGATATGAGGAGAACAACTTCCATACGATTGGCGTCGAGTTCATGAACAAGGACATCGTGGTCGACGGAGAGCGGTACACCCTGCAGGTGGGTCTGGGTTCTAGAATATTTCGTAATCTGCGATACAGATGAGTGGCTTGGAGGCTGAAGAAATCGCCAAGCGAAGCGTATATCCATATCCCTTCCCTTTCCAAACAATCCAATGCCATATATACTTACAAATGTACATATGTATATGACGTTCGGTAGAAGCTATTATCATGACTTAACGACTGATGTTATAGTCCCCTCCCTTCTCTCTGGAGAGACTGTAACGTAACGGTTACACACATAGTCAGCGTTTTCGTCGGTCAGCGCAAGCGTTTAAAAGTTGAACAACGATCAAGCATTGTTTTTCCCTCTGTGCCATCCACAGTACTTGTGTTTGTGGTTGTATCTGTTTCATCTGCCCCCCATGCACACACACACACACACATCAAATTTGTACTCAATTAACGTACAGTTTAGCATTGCAAAAAAAAAAGAATGACAAATAATAAAAGCAGTTCCTTTGCTCGACATCAGACATCAGAGTGTTTCATCGTTTGCCGCCACCGCCGCCTTTTCTGTTACCAGTTTGCTTTTCCCTTATGCTGTCATGGAAACGAACTTAGAAGAACCAAAACACTCGACACAACAGTTTTCACAGACCGTCAAGCTCGAGAAGCTTATGAATATTGAGTGCGTTTCAGTGAGTAAGCAAAATGCTGCAAATGGCAGCGGAATGGAATAATGATTATAATTAGTGGATGCAATCGATGCCGGCTTCGGAAAGCATAAGAATGCCAGCTCATATGAGTAATGCTTGGGAAATGTTTCCCCCATTTGGGGTACATTGTGGTATTTTGTAGTAAGCTCTAGAAAGGGATTCCGATTCACGGTTCGCTGAATCTAGACCCCGACAAGAGCCGGGAATCCGACGTTTCTCATGCAAGAGCAGTGGGGAAACTACCAAACAGGAAATGCTCTCCGACCATTGGCAGTAAATACAAGTTTTTCCCCCTTATTGCGATTATATTGTAGTTCTGAACGGATTTACTAGATTTAAAGAAAGATTTAAAGATTAGGAAACTAAGTACCGACATAACCTTCCATGACGTGGGAAGATATTAATGACTATGGATAAATAGTTACATATATGCTTAAAAATATCTGAAAAAGACATTTGTCTTATGGAACAACGTAACTGGCTGAATTTGCTTCAAGTTATTTTTTTTGGTTAATTTTCTTATCACTGAAGCTTCGTTATCAGTGCTTTGGGTTGGATTTGATGGCACTGACTACCTCTGAGACTAAATATTTGTAGAGCAAATAATATGGCATGACATGAGTCACTAGAGACTCTGATTTCTGGAGAGGTACACTCTCGTAGTTGTTGAATGCTCTGCGAATTACAGAGTTCCGCACGAGCTACGAAACAATGATGCAAATTTCAATAGAAGGCCAATTGAAGGTTCAATCAGAATTGAATTGACGAATTTCTTTGTTTTCGCACAATCTAGATTTGGGATACGGCTGGCCAGGAACGATTCCGGGCCCTGCGCACGCCCTTCTATCGGGGATCGGACATTTGTCTGCTCTGCTATGCCCTGGACGACCGGGACAGCCTGAGGGGACTGGGCCTGTGGCGGAACGAGTTTCTGACCTATGCCGACGTGGAGGCGGAAAAGTTTCCCTTCATTGTGGTGGGCAACAAGGTGAGTGGAAGCGGCCATATCCGATCTGAACCAATAATCCCCAGCTATTTTTTCTCCCGCGCAGAACGACATCCTGCCGCAAAAGCGCCAGGTCAGCTACGAGAGTGTCCAGCAGTGGTGCGCTGAGCTGAAGATTGCCTCCCACATCGAGACCTCGTCGAAGGCAGCGACGAATGTGAGCGACGCCTTTGTGCTCGGTCTGCGCCAGTGGAAGCACATGGAGTGCGTGGCCGAGGCCGAGCTCCGCCACAACGGCGACACCATCGACTTGACACGACCCATACGGCTCGTGCAGCGACGCCTCTGCTGCGCCGGAGGGGGTGGCGTCGGGGACGTCAATAATGACGGGGATGGGGATGGGAATGACGCCGCCATGCGCACCCCGTCTAAGAAACTGTTCGGACAGAAGCGCAGTGCAACGAAGGCGCCAGCGACCAATTACCGGCTATGAGCACTGAAACTGTCAGTGAATTTACGCTTAATTTAACCACTCGGCTAGGGTGGTCCCCCTACACGCTATACATTCCAATCGGAGGAGACGCGGAGTCGTCAAAGCACAGACCAAAAAATAAATCGATGTGACGTACATTTTTTACTAAAAGTACTGAAGAAATCGATTGATATTCTAAATGAAGCTATGGCATAAATACTGGGTGTAGCCTTGACCGCCCCTATAATGCAGACATAAGAGATACAGATTGCTCGAAGATTCTGCTGAACAATAATCCACATGTGTTGTACGCACAATGTTTCGTATGATAAAAGAACAATCTGATATTATTTTTGATACTATTCAAGATAAATTTTGGATGTAAGAGAATACAAATTCTGATATAATTTTGTATACTGCAGAATAGTCCAGTCATATGTTACAATACATGAAGCTATAAGATACTACAGCAGATATTTGCTTTCCATTATAGCAGTTTGAACAAATACTATAACTATGATTTATTTTCAACCTTAGAAATGGTTGAACCACTTTTCTGCATTTTGTATACCGCGGATACAAAAACCATTCGAATAACTATTAAGAAACAAGACATTAATTATAAATAGATGAAAATTGATTTGTACAAACAACCACTCGAAGGACTACAACAAATTGAAAATAGATTTTGTATAATTTTAAGTGACTTAAACAGGAGCAGAGCAGAATGTATTGGTTTTTTTTTACGCACGGTCTCTGTCCAGGACATGTAAACTGTGAAGTATATTCTGAATATATTAACGTATAGAGTTAAGTAAGCTGGTATGGTATACTGAATCTCTTTGATTCCATAAAACAGTACCTATACAAAAAAAGAATGCTTTATGTGGATGTGTGTTTATATTTCAACGATTTGTTTTTAAGTATTAACACAATATAAATACGCTTACCCCGGATTAAATATAATATATTCGAGTATGTATAACACTTTTGCTGGATTGGAATCGGATCGATTTAGACTACGGCAAACTCTAGGCGCTGTCACTAACGAGACAAACGTATAACAGACTGAGTGCTTAACTATTATATGTCTAACTTGCGTAAGTGTGAGTGGAGTGGAGTGGGGAATATTAGGGAAAGGAAATTATCACTTGCTGCAGACCCGGGAGCCACACCGAGCAATCACGTTACTTCTTTTTGTAGCCGTACGAGTTAATGGCATCGAACTCGGTGTCGCACTTGAGGAGGAGCTGGTACCACTGGTCGCTGTCCACTCGCTTGAGTTCGAGGATGCCGCCGTAGGCAGCGGGCAGGCACTTGGGCGACATATACTTGTGCAGGGAGTCGCGATCCGTGCCGTGGAAAATGATGCGGCCGCGCAGCTTCTCGCGCAGGAATGGTTTGAAGAGGGCGAAGACCACGTTGAAGATCTTCGGCTGGTTCACGATGTGGATGGCCTTGATGCGCAGCGGCACAGAGTCCTGCAACCAGTCGACTATGCGCTTGGCGAAGGGCGGCGTGAACTGCCATGTCTGCTGAAGACTCAGGCCATCCATGTCGAAGATGACGACGGCTCCGTGGATCTGAGTCTCTGGCTCCAGCATGGCCGCCTCCAGGAATATGACCGCCCCCTTGAACACCTCATCCAGTGAGACCTGCTTGTGCTTCCAGCGTTCTGTCAAAGACATCGAGATATTATAATCTATCTAGTAGAAGGCCACGCTGGGTAGCCTCGTGCCACTTACTGCCCAGCTCCAGTACCAGGACGCGACGCCCACACTGATCGCGATTGGGAAAGACGGTCAGTACGTTGCTCTTGAAGATGTTGGCCTCTCCCGAGGGCTTCAGGTTGTTGTAAACGTCCGAGTGCTTCACCTTGAAGGAGTAGTAGCGTTTGATCTGCCAAACGAGTCAAAGTTCATTGAGGATCGTTCGTTTATTTATTATTTATTGATTCCTACCAGATCTCGTGCACTCTCCGGATAATACTTGCAGGGACGCAGGAATCGTATTAGCCATTCCTCGTTGTCCTTGGGATAGTGCAGATCGGTCTCCGCTGCAATCAATGCTCACATTAGTATTTCAGGATACATTATCACAAGGTATACAGTCTACAGTCTAAGTGCAACCCTGAACTTTGAACTCTGAAGTTACAAAAATAGAAAATTCCAAAACTAACATTAAGCTGATTAAGTTCTCGATGTACATATACATATAATTACGAAGATCTAACGATCGTAGATCGTATAACTTATCATTACATGACAATCAGCTAGACAACAATAGTATAACCTTCGAGTATATAACCTGTGATTAGTGGCATGAGGTTGTCAGGCAATAAATTGGGTCTCCTATCATCCCAGATATCACAGAAATCCCACAAAAAGGTAGATCAGATTGATACCCTGATCAGCACTCACCCTCCAAGAGACGAGCCAGCTCCTTGACTGCCTCCTTCTGGCGCTCGGGAGTCTCGCGCAGCTCCTTGATGGCCACCTCCTTGCCCATGGCCGTGGGCTCGCCCATCTCGAACTGGAGCGTGAAATCGCCCAGCTGGATCGAGGGCAGCTGATCGATGTCCGACAACATTGTGGGTACTCCTGGAAGGGCATAGCATTAGTTACGAAGGAGAATATAATCGATTAGCAGTATGCAATAAGCGGAGGCTTCTGTACTTTGAGCTGTGCAGCTGAGTTTTAGGGTCTAAGCGCTTTTGAGACTTCAAGCTACCAAGTAAGTGACTATATATTAGCAGCGATTGGCAATTAGCTAGCCATATTTGTGTAATGACGCTTCAAATACCAAATAATTACTTACTCATTTTTCAATTTGCTCGCTACTTTACGCTGTTAAAATTCTTTTGTAATAATACTCAATAGCTGTGCTGTGTCGCTCTCAAGCGGGTTCAAGTCGAGCACAATCTCTGTTTGCCTTATGACAAGGTGTGCACTCTATTTATAGGTAGGTGGAGAGAGAATTTGAATTCATTAATTAGACAAACGAATCGGAACCGGATTGGAAACTGCAACGAAGACTTCCCCACTCATTGATCGCGTTATTGATCACCTGGCCACCTCAAGCTTCACCTTCACCTTGACATTCGCATGGGTATCGGAAGCTAAATTATAGCAAAGCAGAGCGGATAAAAGATTTGGCAGCATCGGAAACCTCGGACTCCCGTTGAGGGTTATATCCCCAATGCAATTCTTCATTATCTCAGGCTCAGGTGACCTTTGATCAGGCGATATACGAAGTACCTTGAACTGAATTCAAAGCTGAATCTCTTGACTTGACAAGTTCTACTTGAGCAGATTCAGGTAGAACAAGTTTTAAATGCAAGCAAGTACTCGATTAAGTATATGTACATAAGCCTCATCTGTATATATGTACATATTTCAAATGAAATGGAACCATTGGAATTAACGCCATAAACTGCTCATCTTATGTCTCAGGTCTTCATGAACCAAAACAAAAGACTTGGAAATAAGCATCAGACGCCTGACATTGAATCACTTTGATTAGATGGGCCGCCAGGTGATTCGTTCGAGATCTTTCATACGATACGGAGATGGAGCTTTGCGAATCAAAACAATTCGCAGCTTTGCCAAAAACCGTAGACAATCGCAGAAATCACAAAATTATGCATGGCTAATGGGTGCATGGGTGTCTGGGGCTGGGGCTGGGAAATACAAAGTCTGATCGAATAATTTAAGTAGTACGCACAGAGCACAACACAAATGGAAACTTGTTTGGTGGGCGACTTCGACAACCGCGATTTTGGCCAAAGGCGGCCACAAAAAGGAGAGACGGCTAGGAGAAACGAAACGCGTGCAACGGGGCCGAAAGCGCAGATGAAACTGTTGCGGCCAAAAGCGCGTAGCGGAGATTTTATGCCAGGCCAAGAATCGAAACTGGATTTGGAAGAGAGTCAGTCGCAGCCGGATCGGAGCTACAGCTGGAGCTGGGAGAGCGAAGCTCGGTCTGAACTTGAGCATGACATTCACGTGTGCCGTGCCAGCCAGAAAGAGAGACAAATCAGATGGGGCTGGGTGCATCATCATTGGGAAATATTGCCAGCCCAGCAAAAGCCGGTTTCGATTTCAGTTTCAAAGTTTTCTCAGCCACTGATGCTGTGCTGATGGTGGGATATTCCACGGGCTATTCCACTATTCGCACTCGTATTCGGTTTTCTTCGAGTGTAATTGCACAGCAGAGCAGTCTGTAGTCTGGCTGATAGGCCTTTCCTATGTGTTGACGTTGACCCTGAGCACGTTGTACTATCCGGTTTGGCTTCAATGTTGATACGCTACGCTCTACGCCAATTAGTGCTTACACCTGTCCAGCAATCATATTCGAGGCATATTTTGTATAATTAGCACGTCCCCAAGCCTCAGCCACAGCCGCAGCCGCAGCCCAGTCCATCACCCCACCTCACCCTGTAGACATGATCTTTCGCCGTCTCGCCTGCTTTTGGGCAAATCACTCAATCGCACAATCGCACGATCGCACGTGCGGAGACCTGAGTCCCATTCATGGATTTACGCTTCGTTATACTCTCGCTTTCGTGTTTTTGGTCTATTTTTGGTCTATTTGAGAAGTGTTGGAGTAGCCGGACACAAGTTGGCTGCCATGAAACCGAGAATAGTGTGACTGGTTCCCAGAGAGTTACCAAAGCACGAGAGAGAGAGACACTGAGACTGGGGTTAAGACCGAATGCAATGTCAACCTTTGCCCTTCGTTGTTGTGGCAAAAAAAGCAGAAAACAAAAAACATGAAACAAAGAAAGATACTGGATTTGTAAGACCTGGCAATGGCAGTTCCAATGTAAAAAGTGCTTTGACCTTACTCTGCGAAAAATTGTTAAAAAGTACATACATATGTACATATGTACATAGTCGTATGTACAGGTACGAGATTATTTTCGGCTGTGAAATTCACAATTCGACTTGAGTTGAGGCATAGCTCGTTAAAGGTACTGCCGACTATGGAATACCCGCTAGTAGGTATTATTTATTGGGCACTGTACTGTAAACCCGATGGGAATGCCATATAAATAGCACTCATTCTGAGAATTGTGCTTGACAACTATGACTATACCACTTTCCTTGGAAAGTGTGGTCTGTTGGTCGGGAAATCGGAAATAGAGTAGCGGGTGTTGCTAGCCAAAAAAATAAAATCAATATAGCCACATACATAGGCGAGTAAGTGTGTAGAAGCAGCGCTCACATTTCCTTTCGATGCACGAGAAAATACATATGTACATATGTATGTTTCAACAATAAGTCTCCAAGTACTATTAATTTGTACGCCATGCGAGGCTTCACTGTTTCTCACCCGAGTCTAAAGCCGCCACCTGAGATAGAGCCACCGCCGCTGAAGCGGGCTGTTGGGGCAGGCCGCGGACTGCAGCTGTAGTGCTGCTCAGCATTGTCATTGCTGATGCCAATCAAACGCGATATACTCGTTGGCTATAAGACCACTCACGAACACGCGATGCAGCAGCCACTTGCGAAATTAGTAACGCAAATAAATTAATATATTTTAAGCAGTACAAGTCGCTACATCGAGCACGAGCACCACCCGAACCGAAGCACACTCGAAATGGGTCAATGCCAGTAAGTTACTGAACCTTACATGAGATTCTCGAGCGGACAGCGAACCACCAGCCACCATCCAGCAGCACAGCACCAGACGAATGGGCATGTAAGAGGAATGCTCGCAAAAAACGAAATGAAAAACGAAAGGAGAACGAATGCACGAAAGCTAAAGCACCGACGTTTATACGCTACCGATACCCTTGCACTTGGCGGACCACCCACTAAAAGTACACCAAACGCTTCGCATTGATATCTGTTAAAACTGAGAAATTGTTCAATTCCGACCGAACCTCTTACATACATAGGAATTTCTTTGCTGTTCGTCACAAACAGCTGACTTCAGTTGTGATACCCTGTAGAGGGGGGTTTAGAGGGAAAAACTTTAGTGAGTGATGAGTATTGTTGTTATGCTCAGACGGACATTGAATTTGTAATTGTTGAAGCTCAAAGAGCAACAAAACAGCCCGAGCCGAACAAAAGAAACCAAAGAGAGAGGTAATGAAAGCGTGAGATACATATGTGCAGGTGTACGTTGAGACTTAAACTCACCGAAAGGTAATTCAGGCACAGCTAATCCAAATACAGGGGCTCCAAGTGTTTGTACAGAGATCCTTCTTGTGCTCGCTGTAGATTGTGTATCTAGCTGGGATCACGTTTATAGACTGGAAATACAAAGCGGCTTGTCAAATTATTTTATACCCCACCGGCCTATGTATAAAGCTCATTACACGTACTCGTACATACAATATATGTATCAAAGTTATCAAGAAACGAACGCCAGACCAGTCAGAATAGTTTGTCATATTAAGTCACATTTAATAGGCCATTAAAACTAGACAGAGGGAGAGGAGAGCCAAGCCAAGCCAAGCCAAGTCAACAAGTGGCAGTGCAGTGGCAAAGAGCTCGGTTACGAACTACCGATTGCCTTGTCTTGGGTTTTCTTTTCGTAAATCAAGTTCAAAAGTCGCGCGTGTGCTTGTGTCGCAAAGCACTGAACAAGCATTTTATATATACAAATGTTATACGCACGTTGTTCTTATTTGATTGCAGAGTATGTTTCAGATTTTATGTTTTTACCATGCAATTGCTAGTCTTGAATTAATAAGCTCTGTTGATAGATATTGATCTTTTCTGTCACTTTTCATAATCGAAGATAGATTGTTGCAGTTTCTCGCAGTGTGTTCATCTTCTGCTGGTATGATAGCTTTTTACATAACATACGCGACATAAACGCAATTAGACTTGAACTTTTGAACGCGCTCAGTACACACAACTAGTTAAGAGACTAATCACCAGTAAGTACGGCTGCCATATATATATGGACACTTGTACTCTTGCTCTGCTCTTATATATGTAGTATATGTACGAGTATCGTTGTAAAACGTGTTATAAATCTCTCTTACGGGTCGCTAAAATGCTCGGTCGGTCAGCTGTAGTTAATACTTTAGTAATCAAAGAGCAGCGCGCGTTTACTTTCAGCTACGGGGATTGCTGGATCAAGACCTCCAGATCTCTCAAGTCTTGGAGCGAGACGTGCCGAAGTCTAGCAGCGATCAGATCAGCGATGGCGATGGAGACTTGCGTGCCCGCGATCCACGATCAAATGAACAACTGACGGGTGACGGGCAACGAAAACTCATTTGCCTTTGGTTTCAAGCTCGAGCAATTAATTAAGTACTTCGCTGCTCGTTTTGTTGTTTCCAAATGTATTTCAATTTCATTTTCTTGCACTTGCCTGAGCTGAGCGAGCCCATTGTGTCCTGTCCGACCCACCTGAGCCACTGCCAGTCAGTCCGTCAGCCAGTCAGTCACCTTCATTCGGGAGGTACAAGCTACGTCAGCTCTTAAAGTCCAGTGGGATTTCGCCAGTCAACCAATTGCAATTAGTTTAGTCAAAGTACATGTTGCTGAAAGTTAAAAGTAGCCCAATGATTTCATTAATCAATTTACAAACACGCGATCTGGCGATCCGACAGCTGCTGATACGCAGAGCAGAACAATAGACAATCAATTGTTATCAATTATTTACATGCATTTAATTTGAAAGTCAAATTCAGAGGGAGACGGTCTCCGTCCAATAATCGAGGGGAGAGGCCTTTGGAGCTTATGTTAGATTACAGTTACAATTAATGAGAGAGTTGCTTACGTTACGGCCGAGTCCAATATCAATAAATATCGTTACACTTATGGGAAACTACGGGAAATCGATCTACTGCCGATCTATGGCTCCAACTACGAATTATCTTTGTATTGTCGAGTATAAAAGAGTACATTTTACTAAACGAGGGGATATTGTGCATTCAATTGTTGCTAGATATTGCTTACGATCAACTAGAAAAGCGCTCTGCTCTCGAGTGCTGCACAGCGGGGTTTTGAGGCTTAGACTACATACATACAAAAGGTTCGGTTAATATGTCAACGATATTCAATGCTTAAGTCTTTAGTGTCTTTAACAAAGTCGTTTCACTTGCTTTTAAGTACAGATCAAATCTAGTTTGGATATTTACAGCACAAGCGTCGCAGAGTGGAGGGGAGTGGACTGGACTGGAGTGGAGTCTACACAACGGAAGTCGGCTTGATTCGCCTGCGACTTCTGCTGCGCCTACGCAATCATTTTGGTCGAATCTTCTCGTACATGAACTTCTGCAGATGCTTGTTGTCCGGCTGCATCAGTTTCTTTTTGTTGAACTCGAACTGAGCCAGCGCGAACTCGTAGAGGTCGTTCTCCATTTGCCAGATCTTGGTCTTCTGTATGCTCTTGATCGTGGATTCGCTGGGTGGAAGTTTTGAGGACGTCACACGTAAATGAGATTTATTGGAGGTTTGATAGTGCTCACGAAAGCCATGGAAGATTCTTGAAGCCAGAGAGTTGCATTTACAATGGGATTTGGATTTCGAATCGATAAAAGGGCAGCGTTACCTGGGTAGCGATCTCTCCAGCAGATCTACAAATTCATACATTTGCTCGGTGACTCCGACTAGAAAGTATTCGTTGACCAGATTTCGCTTCGCCTGGTCGAGGGCCCAATCACTGCCGGGTTCCCAGCACTCAGCAGCGTGGCCACAAAAGAAGGGTATCTGCAGCCACATGTTCTTGGGATCACAGTCGGGTTGCTTCTGGACCACGCACTCATCGAACGTCTATGTACAGAATAGAGAGAAGTGATTGTAAGGACTGCATGTGTATGTGGGTGTAGATGGATGCCCATTAGGTACTCACTATTTTATTTCCCGCCTTCTTGCGCACTAAATTCGGTCGATAGTTGTCGCCAAAACGTAGGAAGTAGTAGTAGGAGACAAGTCTGTCAAGGGGCTTACGCACTAGGTTTATATAGATGGGCTTGTGGGCTATTTGGAATCTGAAAAATCACACTTTAGTAAAGGTTTCATGGCATATGGTAATGATCCTACTTGGAGAAATCCAAAAAAGCCATGTGGCCGTGGTAGAGCGCTGGCTTCATCTCATGCCACTTAGAGACGTTTCGCACAAAGGCGATCTGGTTTGGAAGCGACAAAACATGCATATTGGCAGTAACGTTAATGTGCAAAACGTGGTATTTGTTGAGCTTGCACAAGTCGTAAGCTATGTTAACGAAGCTGGTCGAGCCTGTCTTTGGCACACGGTTGTAGAGCACCACCAGCTGTTCCTCGTAGTCGAAGCTGTCCACAGCGGCGGTCGCCACAGGAGCAGCCAAAGATTGTTCCAGCACGCTGCCACCCCCCGCCCCTTTCGTCAACGGCTTGAAGGCTGCTCAAATAATCATTTTAGTAAGATTAAGTTCTCAGATAAGGGGGAAACAGAACAACAACGCACCATTTTCCATGCGTATTTCAGACCAGAGTAAAAAATAGCAAGCACAGGTCAGAACGCAAAGGGCGATGCATCCCACTAGCCAGTGTGTGGGACGCAGAAGAATCAACATCTTCAGCACTTTCCCGTATAAGCCACCGGCCGAATTTCACGAAACTAATGGATGTCGCTGCAGCACATTTTCAGCCTAGCCTGTATTTTAGCTTAATTCTGTCCTGTTTTGCATGTTTTGTTTGACTTTATGTTTGTAGTATTGGGCAACGTTGCCGAGCAGCTGAAAAAGCAGCTGCTGGAGCAGTGCTGCATAGCGTGCTACTATCGCGATGTTCCGCATTTAATAGCCTGTTTACACTAGGGCTGCGTCAAAATCAAATTTTGGCGCGCAAAAATTATGGCTGATGGAAAATGTAAAAATATACATATACGAGTAATATCTAAAACAAACACTTTAAACTAATTGTATCATTAGATATTTTTGTTGGTTTTAATGGTGTGAGGAGAAACTCCTACACACTCTACAAACAAATGCCTGAAAATAATTAATAAATATTAATAAAGAGGAAAAAAATAAAATTAATTTTTTCATAAAATGTATTACTATTAATGGAAGAATCCAATGATTTATTGTTACTTACCGCATGGAATAAAAGGTACTTGAACAAGGTTCCATCCACCGCACATTGGGCCAGACAGCCGAAATTTTGGCATTAATTCGAAAAATGGAAGTAGAGACTTGAAACTAGCTACAGTTGATTGTAATGATATATATAAGATCTGAGATAACTTCCAGTCCGATCCGACCACGCCCACCCCTACCGCCCATAAAAGGTGCAGCTTTTGCTAAAGGTTTTTGTTGAGTAATGCATTGTTATTGACGTGATTATTTAATTAGTATTTATATAATTATTCTATTTATGATTATTCAAGGTAATGGCCATTAAAAATCAGTCTACTAAAAATGTTCATATTTATTTCTTACTTATTTCATAATTTTTCTCCGTGCTTGAGTTCAATATATGCCTTCAGTTGCTTAAAAATCAAAATCGCAACAGTGAAATCAAAAATATTTAGCGGAGTGTTATAAATAAATGCAGCCTAACCTATAAAACGAAAATAGCCGTACAAGTATAACGGTCGCAACTGGTCGCTGTTAATTTAATATACATTAGTTAATATAAACTTTTTACATTTATTTGACATAGTTAGTAAGCGGCCCAAGATGACATGAAAAAAGTTGTGAACCACAATAGACACGCAAGTTGGTTTAGTTTTCTCTAGTTTTGGAAGGTCCAAATCAATGCCCACAAAAAACAAACTAACAAATATGAACGAGGGGGAACGTTATGAGCCGCGTCTGCGCCGCGGCTCTACTTTATACCCGGCACTCAGTCAGTATATATGTATGTGAGCTTGTTGTAATTTATTACATGTTCGCAAAAGGGACAAATTTAATTTTAGCCAAAAAAGAAAAAAGTAATTAAGTCGAACCTTTTCGGAGATTTTGATCTATTAGATGTTTCCATATTTGTTTACATAAATTTTTTACATCTGCCATTTCTACATGTTCTTATCTACTTCCTACATATACATACACGACTGTGTGCGAGAGAGAGAGGGAATCAGTCTGCGCTTGGGAGGCCACTGAAATTTCATTTGTTCCTTCTGACTATATTTATGATCCGATCTGATCCAAATTCAATACTCTGATAGATATAGTCATTTTCTATGATTCTGCGTTTTTGGGTTTCCCGTATCTTCAAAATTGTAGATTTTCATCTTTTGTGGGGGCGGAAGGGGGCGTGGCCGAATTTTAAAACAAACTCGTCTCGGTTTGATATCACAGGAGCTTGGATAGAAAGTTTGGTGGTTCTAGCTCTTATAGTCTCTGAGAACTAGGCGTCAAAAAATTCGATCAGGCATAGCGCCTACCCCTGTGTGTGAGAGAGAGCGAGAGGGAACGATGCATTTCGAAATGGTTTTCTTCATTGTAGCTATATTTATCATCTGATCTTATCCAGATTCAACAATCTGATAGATATGCTCATTCTCTACGATTCTGCGTTTTTAGTTTTCTCGTATCTTTAAAATTGTGCATGCCACAGATTTTCGTCCTTGGAGTGGTCGGAAGGGGGCGGGGCGAAATTTTGAAATACACTTGTAACAGTGCGATAGGACAGGAGTCTGGATACAAAATTGTGTTCCTCTAGCTTTTATGGTCTTTGAGCTATAGGCGCTAATGAAGACGGACAGACGGACAGACGGACGGACAGACAGACATAGCTATATCGACTCGGCTATTGATGCTGATCAAGAATATATATACTTTATGGGGTCGGAAACGCTTCCTTCTGGGTGTTACACACATTAATTTTTTGCACAAATCTAATATACCCCTTTACTCTTCGAGTACCGGGTATAACAAAATCTGGTTTTATATTCAGATTCTTCATACCACCGACCCTTCTGATCTTTTTTGTAAATTTACTTCTTGTTCGAATTTACAACCTTTGCAAGGTAACAAACTTTAGAAATGTTTCGCACCTTTTTAACATCAGCAGACTGAACATCTGACTTTGAAGGGCTGCATTAAAATAAAAAATTGAGATCAAACCAGAGCACTTTTCAAATTTCAAAGGGTTATAACTTCTTAACCATCAAACTTACCAATGAAAACCAAATTTGATCATAAACTAAAAATTAATATTTGGTATGCCTTTTGAGCCTATTTGGCACTGAAACCAAATGGTGTGAATGTAACTATTGAAGGGTAAAGGAATGCCATATCTTTCTTACGCACACACAAGAGTAGTCCCGTGTCGTTTGGCGTATTCAGGCGCTATATTAACTACGACGAAATCATTGCCAACGCGCAAGACCCATTGTACGAAAGGGATTTCCTGTTCTTGTATAGCTCGTTCTACGTATCACCCGATTTTCGAAATAAGCACAAATATCGATTCCAGTGTGGAGACAACGAGCTGCTACAAAAGCTCCACGGCTATGCAGTACCCTTGGATGGTACAGCCAAGAGGACAATGGCTCCAAAGCAGTCGGCAAACCCCCAACGACCGACGCCAGACCGACTACCAAGTCATGACCAAAACCAAGATATCCAGGTAACACTGAAAAATATTGTGTACACAGTTGAGCTCGTCAACGCTTGCAAAAAGAACTGGCAGAACGTGCAGTGCGAGCAGATCCTGGCGGACAACGAAAGGTGTAAGCACCTGCTCAAAACCTATTACAATTCCTTTTACATATTCCAGAATATACGCAATCGATTAAGCTATAATTTCGATAAAGCAACCGCAGAGCTTCGTGCCAAGTGTCTGGATTTTGCGGTAGCCATATCCGAGGCGAATAAAACGAGTCAGCCAGCAGCTGAATCTACTTTGTAGCCGAAGCCAGCCCTGACACCTGACGTCAAACCACAGATTTCGTTTAATACATTTTCCAAATTGTTGCACCTCGAAGATGCAGTTTGCAAAATGTAGTTGCAGCCAAATTACGCTAAAATGCGGAAGATGAGTGCAAAAAGCTGTACTACAAGGCCTTCTATAGCACGCCCAGCATACGCGACAAGTATCCGTGTGCAATAAAGCCCTGCCCGTCCAGCGTGAGGGCTAAAATGCAGACTATCCCCCCAAGTCTTTAGATTAATTGTCTCTGTTTGGTTTTGCATCACTGATCCCAAGGTGCCAAACTCTCCAATCTAGGCTCTCTCGGACCACAGCATATGTCTTGCGAGCGACGTGCGTGGGAGAGAGAGTCAGTCTGCTAGCGAACGTCAACGACGAGAGCATCGCCCCGATCTACCCAATCTACCGCTGAAATCCATTTCGTGTCGTTTAATTAAATATAACCTAAACTAATTACAAGTGTTTGCATTGGCTTCGGGAACCCCTCCTCATTGTCCTCTGGTTATTTGGACATATAAAACCACGGAGACACAACTGTTCAGTCTCCCTTTATTTTCTTTCAGCGAACAAAACATAAACCCCCATAATCTGAGCTCCTACATAGCTCGTCGTATTGCAGGTCCCAAGAAACGATTTCACATGGAGAAGTCCATAATGGAAACGCTATGTGAAGAAGAGATGACTCCAGTGGCTTTATTGACGAATCCAGGGACCGCTACGTCTGAAACAACACCCAATGAAGAGCAGACAACAACATGTGAGGTAACAGCAAGAAGCACAGAAGAAACAGGGCATCCTGAGGGATCTGCAGCCACATCGATCAACAAGTCACTTGAAGATCGACAATCCGAATATGTGAGCAGATGTGTGCGAGCTGCTGAAGTACAATCACTGGATTTGCCAAGTTGTAACGCTTGGATCAGCCAAGATAAAGGAGAAGAGTAGAGCCATCTAGGCGTCATCAATCTCCATATTTCTTTTCGTGGGGACTTCGAGGCCAGGTGGACCCTAAATTGTGTCCGCACTTTCCCTGAGAAGACAAGGAGCATTCGATTTATCCATAGTACATTATTATTTTTATTTACATTTAGTAGGGTATTTATTTATATCACCCTTATTTATACATATTCTTTTATCTCATCCTAATGTTATGTGGGTTTTTTTTTATTAAATGTTCATTTTAAATTAAATGTCCGATGTATTTACGTGCAGTCCAATAAATTGTACAATGTTTTAAGCCTTAATGTTTTTGCTAGCAGGATGGACCCGGGAGTTTTATAGATTTGCGAAGGTGTCATTCCATGCACCTTTACCATTGATTTGGGAATGACCAAGGAAGGGAGGGTAATCCGTCCTCCACGACACATGAGGCGGAAAAAGCATTCCGAACGAAGCAGAGAGGGAGAGAGAATCCGACTTGTGTGTTTAAGTTCTTACCGGTCTCTAATAAATATCGTCGCAGCACGCATTAGAATAACTTCAATAATAATGAGAATAGGCAACCAATGCTAGGAGGGCCTGAACACCACCCAAATTGCCGACAAGCCCCTGCCCTGCCCTGCGTGCACCCTAATCGCATTCAGAACAGCTAGCCTGGTTAGTTACATTTATTATTTATTTCATTATTATAAAATTAGTTGCGCCCAAAAGGGTTCGTACTAAAGCGAAACTAAAACACTTCGAAGATACGACCACGTAGAGATACCGTCGGAATCTGGGAAACATTAAGATAAAGCCACAGAAGATTTTTAAAATATTATTTTAAACCAAATGAAGCAATTATATTGTTGTATAGACAACCATTTCACAAACTCTGAAACTCTGCAGTCCTCTCGAGAACTAGTTGCGTATACGATGCAACTGACAATTTACAGCTATACCTAAAGAGATTCGATAACTGGGCCTGCCGTTGGAATATCTCAATAGACCCTGATAAATGTGCGGTCGTAATACCAAAGACAATATAAATATTTTATTTATATTTTCTTTGGTAGTACCGTAGTACTCTGATATAGACAGAGGCCGGCAGCGTCCTATGCCATGTGCATAGGAAAAGACCACTGGGCAGCGCAGTCGGCACACGCACAGTGTAAGAACTTCGTCTGGCTTCGGCCCTATGCATATATCTCGAACCCTTTCTATTTTTATACCTGGTACTCGAAGAGTATAGGGATATATTAGATTGGTGGTGATAACGGTTGTGTGTAACACCCAGAAGGAAGCGTTTCCGATCCCATAAAGTATATTCTTGATCAGCATCAATAGCCGAGTCGATATAGCCATGTCTGTTTGTGCGTCTGTCTGTCTTCATTAGCGCATATAGCTCAGGGACTATAAGAGCTAGATAAACCCAACTTTCTATCCAAGCTCCTGTGATATCAAACCGAGACGAGTTTATTTCAAAATTTGGCCACGCCACCTTGCGCCCCCACAAGAGACGAAAATCTGTGGAATCTACAATTTTGAAGATACGGGAAAACCAAAAACACAGAATCATAGAAAATGACCATATCTATCAGTGTTGAATTTAGATCAGATCGGATCAATAATATAGTCAGAATATAGAACACCATTTAGAGAAGCAACGTTCCATCTCTCTCACGCTCATCCCCGTCTGCTTAGACCATCCGTCCAGATGAGCGCCTAGATCTCAGAGACTATACAAGCTAGAGCAACCAAATTTTGAATACAGAGTCCTGTGATATCGCACTGATACAAGTGTATTTCAAATTTTCGCCCCGCCTCCTTCCGCCCACAAAAGGACGAAATTCTGTGGAAACCACAATTTTTAAAGCACTGAAAACGCAGAATCGTAGAGAATGGCTATATCTAACAGGTTGTCGAATTTGAATCAGATCGGAACATTATTGTAGCCAAAATGAAGAAAACCATTTAGATTGGTTGGTTTCTCTCTCTCTTACACTGTTCCTCGTCTGCTTCTCACGTAATGAGTAATAGCTATTCCCAGCAACCCAAGCGCGAACCCTATACTAGCTGCTTGCAGGCGTTCTCTCTTTCTCTTTTCCCCCTTTCACCTTCTGATCAACACTCCCACTCCATCAAACAAACGCGATGCGCTGTCTGCTTGTCCATGTCCATGTCCATGTCGACAATCACCGCCCTCCCACATTGACAAATCAATCTGTCCCTAATAGGGACAATATTATATCTCCAGAACAATTACCGCTCGCCCAGGCAATGACTTACATATGTACGTATATGTATGTATGTATATATATATTTTAAAACCAATGTAAATATACATAATATAGTACGCGTATATGCTGTTTGAATGAGCCGTTTCAGTTAGGGAGTGGGAGGGATACCTGCGAATGCATTTGTTCACTCTATCAAAAGAAAGGGAATTGTCCATAAAAAAAACTGCGAAATCAAAACACTATCGGCTGGCAAGCACGAGCGCTCTCTTTTCCCCCTTCCACCTTATGACCAAGAGCCCCCTCTCTCATCAAAAAAGACGGATGCAC
>OZ018402.1:51483854-51517971 GCA_963969585.1 Drosophila helvetica
TCTGAGCTGCCTTTGGAAAAATCAAAATGTATTCGTTGCTTCGTGCAAATGAGGGGGTTTGCTACGCTCCGTGCGAAATTCAAAGGGGGGTAACATTAATAGGAATATGGTATCTTATGGCTAATTATAATCTAATATGTGGGGCGCTAGGTTAGCGCCTCACACACTCCCCTCACTTCGGGGGGCGTAAGCGGACGGTGACTTTCTCCGCTTTCCCTTCTGGCGCGTCGATCGTTACCGCGTATCGTTGGTCTCGGTACGTCCTTCCGTCGTTGATCTGCCTGCTTAAGGTTAGACATGTCAAGATTACCCTGATTACTCTGACCTGAAACCCTACCTACTGGTGCAGCCTGTGTTAGATATTAGTTCATGAAATACAAGGGGGATACATGTTTGACTAAAGCTATGTCTTATGCTATGTTATATTTACGGACTCTTCCTCGACTCGCCTGCGTGGGAGCCTTCTCCGGGTCGTCTGGCCGGTGTCGTGGTGTCGTCTCTGGTCGCGTTATCTGGTGTAGTCGCCGGCGTAGAGTCATCTCTGGTGGACTCCGCTGGCATCGTGATGTTATCTTCGGTCACCTCGTCTGGTCCTCTGGACGGCGCGGAGCCGTGGATAGTCGTGTCGCTGCTGACTGGGTCGTTCGCTTCGGCCTCATGGAATTCTTTTAGTTCCGCTATGTTGGCGGCTCTCTGTTTCCGTTCGCCCCTCTTCTGCAGCCGGACGATGTTGGGGGAGATAAAACGCGTTACCCGGAAGGGTCCGTCGAACTTCGGGGCCAACTTGGCCGCGAAGCTGTCAGATGCCTTTGACAGCTTGTGTTGTCTCACCAGCACCTGCATCCCTATGGTGGGTCGCCATTCTCTCCGCCGCAAGTTATAGTGTCTACTTTGATCGGCACTAGCGCGTAGGGCGTTGGCCGATGCTACAGCGAAGATTTCTTTCAGTCGTTCTGCCTTTTGGGCGGGCGTCTGGGGTTCACTCGCTGTCCCGGGGGTCGTTTCCTCGTACAGTGAATGGGGTAGGCGTGGTTCCCGCCCTTGGACTAGGAATGAAGGACTAAACCCCGTACTGTCAGACACGCTGGAGTTGATTGCTAGGGATATTTCCGGGAGTAGTTCGTCCCATCTGTCCTGGTGGCCGTCCAGGAATTGTGAGACCATCGTTTTCACAGTACGATTCGCCCTCTCCGTCGGATTTTCGTGGGGCGAGTATGGGGCGGTGAACTGGAGTTCGCAGCCCATCTGTTGGATGAATCCTCTGAAGATCCTGCTCGCAAACTGGGCGCCGTTGTCGCAAATGAAGGTTTTAGGCACTCCGAACTGTCCCAGTACCCTCTCCCGGAATGATCTCGTCAGATTCGCCGTCGTCGCTTTTCTTAACGGCACGAGTTCGACCCATTTCGAGAACGCGTCCAAGAACACTAGCAACATGGTGTTGCCCCTCTTAGATCTGGGTAATGGGCCGACGAAGTCGGCACACCATGTGGAGCAGGGTTCGTCCACCCGGCGGGTCAACATGTGTCCGGCGGGTTTCATCTGACTGGCTTTGTATTTCTGGCACGCCTCGCAATTCCTCACATACTTGCCGACATCGCGGAACATGCCGGGCCAGTAATACCTTTGCGCGATACGAATTATGGTCTTTCGTATGCCCAAATGCCCGGCTGTGGGTGCGTCGTGGCATTCTCCGAGTACCCGCTTTCGGTGCCCAACGGGGACGCAAAGTTTCCAGGGGATGAAATCGTCGTCGTCAGGTCGATGGCCGATGCGGCGGTACAATTGGCCGTTCTCTATGGTGTAGTCAGGGTATTCCTTCGGTGATGCTTCCACAGCTCGTATCTTCGTTGTCCACCATTTACAAGGCTCCGTCTCTTTCTCCGTCCTTTGTAGAACTGGCAGTGGTTGGCGTGACAAGGCGTCGGCTATGACGTTTTGGTTCCCCTTCCTGTAACAGATCTCGAATTGGTATTGCTGCAATTCGAGAGCCCATCGCGCGATCCGGCCTGAGGGACTTTCGATCGAATTTAGCCATTTCAATGCTAAATGGTCGGTAATGATTTCGAATTTATACCCCTCGAGGTAACAACGCCACTTGCGCACTGCCCATATGATCGCGAGACACTCCTTCTCTGTCGTCGTATAGTTCTCCTCCGCTTTTACTAATCGGCGACTGAGGTAAGCGATAACTCTTTCCGCTCCTTCGGTTTTCTGCGTAAGCACTGCTCCTAGTCCCACGTCACTCGCGTCGGTCTGGACTACGAACTTGGCGCTAAAGTCGGGGCAAGCCAGGACGGGTGCCCGCGTCAGCCGTGTTTTCAATTCCTCGAAGGCGTTTTGCTGTGCTTCGCCCCAATTCCACTTCTTGTCTTTCCTTAACAGTGCTGTCATCGGCTGTACCACCTCTGCGTAGTTGGGCACGAATCTACGGTGCCAGGAGGCCATCCCTAGGCAGCGTCTCAATTCTTTTAGTGTTGTGGGGGGTTGAAGTTCCCTGACTGCCGCGATCTTGTCCGAGTCCGTGTGTATGCCTTCCTCGCTGATGACGTGCCCGAGGTACTTGAGCCGTTTCTGGAAGAACGCGCACTTAGCCCTGTTGATGCGTAGGTTGGCCGCTCGTAGACGTCTGAATACCTCCCTCAAGTTTCGTATGTGCTCTTGAAAGTCCTGACCGACGACTATAATGTCGTCGAGGTAGGCGAATGCGGCTGGTTCCATGTCTGGCCCGATTACACTGTCCAACGCGCGCTGGAATGTAGCGGAGGCGGAATGTAACCCGAATGGCATGACACGCCATTGGTATAGCCCCCGCCCAGGTACCGTGAAGGCCGTATACTGTCGGCTCCGGGGTTCCATGGGGATTTGCCAGTATCCACTCTTGAGATCTAGGGTGGATATGAATCGTGCGTTCCTTAGTTTCTCTAAGATGTGATTTATGCGTGGAGTGGGATAAGCGTCCGGGATTGAGCGGGCGTTGAGTAACCTGAAATCTACGCACATCCGCCAGTCGTTAGTCTTCTTTTTGACCAGGACAATCGGGGCGCTGTACGGGCTTTTCGATGGCTCGATGATTCCTTGCTCTATCAGCTCGTCGACCTGCGTGTTGATGATGCGCTGCATCTCCGGGTTCTTAGGGTAGTATCTACTCTTGATCGGGCGATCATCTTTCATATTGATGACGTGTTGCGCGATCTGGGATACTCCGGCCAAACCTTCGAATTTTGGTAGCTCTTCCCTCAAGAACTCGTCGATCTCCGCTTGAATCTCATTTGGCCAGGTGGCTTCCGCTTCGGTGTCGGAAGGGGTGCCTTGATCTGTGTCTGAGTCGTCGTGGTCGACGCGCGCCGAAATTATCTGCTCCTGTTTACCCTCTGTTGTGTCATCACACCTTGGCCTAGGATCGCCGCCCGGTGGAGACGCGAACCTTACGTGCTTCTTTTCGGCGGGTCCCGTCCCGGGTACTGGTGTCGGAAAGCTTATGTGGCCTTTTGGCGGCGGGGTTATGTTACGGGACGATTCCTCTCCGTGATCCGGTAGTGCCCTTGTCCGATTCCGTGGGTCCTCTACGTTATCTCGTGTCTCCTCTGTGCGTCTTTGCGACCCCCCTGTGTGTCCCTGAAGTCCTGCTGCGTTACTCCGCGGCTCCTCTGTGTCGTCTTGTGTCCCTTCTGCGTACCCTGGTGATTCCTTTTCCTGTTCCTGCCGTTTCTCCGTGTTGCCCTGTAGATCCCCTGCGTCGTCCTGCGTGCTCCCTGCTTTCCCTCGTGGTTTCTCTGCCTGTTCCTGCCGTCTCTCAGTGTCGCCCTGTGGATCCTCTGCGTCGTCCTGCGTGCTCCCTGCTTTCCCTCGTGGTTTCTCTGCCTGTTCCTGCCGTCTCTCAGTGTCGCCCTGTGGATCCTCTGCGTCGTCCTGCGTGATCCACGTTTTCCCTTGTGGTTCCGCTACCTGCTCCTGCCGTTCCTCTGCTTTCGTCTGTGATTCATGTGCGATTACCTCTGGTTCCTGTGCATCTGGTCGTTGTTCCTGGTCGTTCTGTAGTTCCTGTGCGATTGCCTCTGGTTTATCTCGGTGTCTTGCCGTGTCCCGTGGCACTTTGGGTCTATTAGATCGCGCTGGCGTGGACTGTCGTTCTTCCGGTTGATCGATCATCGGTCCGACTTCGCGACTGAGACAGAGCCGGGCCCTGCCGCATTGCAGCGTCGTCCCAATGGCGCACAAAAAGTCGATGCCCAATATCACCCTATCAAGCATGGCCGGCATCACCAGCAAGTACATCTCCACTCGCCGGTCTCCTAGACGGATGCTCGCCCACAGCGCTTGTCGGATGTCCACGGTAGTGCCGTCTGCCAACCTGATCCTGATGCAGACTTCTTGTAGCCGTTGCCCTACGTTCCACTGCTCGGCACAGTCTGCGCTCACAAAACTCTTGGTGGCGCCACTGTCCACGGTCGCGGCCACCTCATAGCCGCAGACCGTCACTGCGGCTACGATCCTGCCTTCCTCCATTCTCAGCGGTCTCAATTCTGGGAGCCTTGATCTGGCGTCCCCGTCTGCCCCAGTGCCGGACGAAGACGCCGTTCGTTTCCCGCATTTGAGCGTCGGCAACAATCTATTGTCCGGATGCCTTCTTTTCCGCAATCCCAACATACTAAGCGACGCTTGTTTCTACACTCCCGAGCGAAATGTCCTGATTCCCCGCAGTTGAAACAAGGTTTCGTCGAGTTGTTGGTCTCACGAATCGTCGTCGGGGGACTGTCTCCTTGGCGCACAACTTGTACCGCCGGGCTATCACTGCGGCCCTCTGCAAGGTAAGCTTGCGGCGGGTTTCGGAATGGGTTCTGCGTAGCAGCCGTCCTCGGCGTTGTAGGGGGTTCTGGGTCTCGTCTTGCGCGGGGTCTGAAGGCAGACTCACTCTCCGTGGATGTAAGGGACTGGTTCGTCGTCAGTATCCTGAGTTTGTACCTCTGTTGTATGTTCTCGAACTCGACCGCGAGTTGCACTAGTTGTCCGAGGGTCCTGAAATCGGTACGTTTGATATACGCATGATACTCCGGCAATGCATTTTCGTAGATTCTTTCTACTTCCTGAGAGCTAGTATAGTTCGCGTGGCGCATCATCGTGCGGAGTTCGATCACGAAATCCTTGAAGCCCTCCCCTTCCCTCTGACTACGAGAACGAATGTCGTCCTCCAGCCGCTTGAAATAACGTGGGGGGAGGAAAAATTCCAGGAATTCACGACGGAACGCCTGCCACGATGCGCCTTGTAACCCACTCGAGCGGAACCACCGTCCTGCCTTGTCTGTCAGCGTCTCAATCATCGCTCGTGTAAGGTGGTCTAGCGGCACTGCATATGAAAGAGCTCGCTCCTCTATTTCCTCCACAAAACTCAGCGGGTCCGTGAGGCCGTCAAATCGGACGCCCCACTTCCTCACTTGTTCTGCCGTGGAGATATATGACCTAATGCGGCCCATTGGGGCCACGACGGGCGGGCCCAACTGCGGATCAACCGGCGAAAGTGCTCGTACGGGGGTCTCGGGACGTGGTGATCGGGACTTGTGATCAGATTCTGCACGGTGTGGGCCTGGAGAGGGGAGTCGCCGGGTGCGGGATGACGGCCTAGACTCCCTCACTCGGGCAGTTTCCCCCTTAGAGGAATAATCTAGGGTGGGGACTTGAAGTAGGACCTTCTCGACCTCCGGCTCGTCGTCGGCTAGTCTATCGGGTGACTCGTCGGTGAATTCGCGCTCTAATTCGGCCAATCGCTTCCAAGTCGACATGGTCAGCTCGCCTGTCCGTATCACTTGAGCGAAACTCTTGCGCATTGCCCCAGATCGATCGGCACGTTCGTAGCCGAATTCTTCGGCGAAAGCTGTGAGCTCTCGTCTCCTTAAAAAGTATACCCACTTTACGCCCACGCCTGGATTCGGCTCCTTGCGTGGCGTCTGCTCCTCTGGGTCTACGTCTGACATCTCTGTTTCCTAGCGGCTCGTGCCAAACTTTTATTTGTCTATATATTTATATCCTCCCTGTGCTATCGTCGATAGGACGCTTCGCAGGGCTTTAATCTGCTGGGTGGAACACTGCCTTCCCTGGGTAGCAAATATCCCTCTAGGTCCCTGCTCGGGCGCTACTTGTAAAGTAGTTCTTAAGGCTGGGGTGATGACTCAGGGTTGTTCAGGGTCCTTTACAAGAAATTTGTAAACAGAGGGACCTGCGAGGGATGAAGGCGCGTCTCGTGACGTTTAAAGGGGTCAAGAGAGGGGATAAATGTATAAGACGTGGTTTGCACGTGGGCCAGTAGGAGTTGTGTGATACGGCCACGCTTGTATAGCGCCCCGGACCTGGGATGTCGTCTACCTTGAGTGGATAACTAATTCGAGACCCCTAATTGTGTATCTCGGTAAAGACCATAGAGCACACCCTGACTATGAGTATGTGCGCGTACAATCGCGTCCCGGTAAAAACCACAGAGCACGACTGTACTAACACGCCTCCCGGAATCTCAAGGTTTCACTGATTGCCTGCTCTGACTAGATTGGTGGGGATCGGGACTCCTAGCTGTGTGTCTCGGTAAAAACCACAGAGCACACCCTGACTATGGGTCTGTGCGCGTACGATCGCGTCCCGGTAAAAACCACAGAGCACGACTGTACTAACACGCCTCCCGGAATCTCAAGGTTTCCCTGATTGCTTGCTCTGACTAGATTGGTGGGGATCGGGACTCCTAACTGTGTGTCTCGGTAAAAACCACAGAGCACACCCTGACTATGGGTCTGTGCGCGTACAATCGCGTCCCGGTAAAAACCACAGAGCACGACTGTACTAACACGCCTCCCGGAATCTCAAGGTTTCCCTGATTGCTTGCTCTGACTAGATTGGGGGGAATCGGGACTCCTAGATGTGTGTCTCGGTAAAAACCACAGAGCACACCCTGACTACGGGTCTGTGCGCGTACAATCGCGTCCCGGTAAAAACCACAGAGCACGACTGTACTAACACGCCTCCCGGAATCTCAAGGTTTCACTGGTTGCCTGTCCTGACTATATTTTCGAGTCCCAGTGTGGGAGTAACGGGCGGGGGTTACGCTATGGTCGGGAATAGTTTCGGCGCGCCGAAATAAGTAGATAGGCGAGCCACCTAAAGAAAGAATAGACGTCGGCGAACTTCTTATTATATTCCTCTTCTTTATTCGTATTAGCAAAGACTGGGTGAACCTTGGCTCTCAGGCTGCACCAGATCTCTCTAATGATGGCTTACCAGAACTCTGTCGCTACGTCCCACGTGTTTAATTCGGACCGTTAGCTTTTCACTTCCTCGCGTCCTCACTCTGATCGCTATGCACACTCTTTTAAATCTCGTTTTACTTTTCTCTGCGACTGCTCGGATTGCTCGTTCTCTCCCAAGTGTCTGCGGGATCGACCGCCCAGGTTTCTCGTTCTCCGCTAAGTGTCTGCGCGGGATCGACCGCCCAGGTTTCTCGTTCTCTGCTAAGTGTCTGCGCGGGATCGACCGCCCAGGTTTCTCGTTCTCTGCCAAGTGTCTCGTCTCCCTACTCGCGTGGGCCGGCTTGCCTATTTCGAACTCTCGTTTCGTCGAGCTTTCGGCCGTGTTCCGTTACTTCGAATCCCTAGCGTTGGTTCGATCTCCCAACAGCGATCGTCGCGAGCCTCTCTTACGGGACTTCTTCGCCCCGTCCCTTTTGTGTTGCTGTTCGTTAGCGCGCGGCACAGTGGGCTATGACTTGTTCTGGCACTGGTAAAAGTTCACGACTTGTAAAGTAGTTCTGAGCTGCCTTTGGAAAAATCAAAATGTATTCGTTGCTTCGTGCAAATGAGGGGGTTTGCTACGCTCCGTGCGAAATTCAAAGGGGGGTAACATTAATAGGAATATGGTATCTTATGGCTAATTATAATCTAATATGTGGGGCGCTAGGTTAGCGCCTCACAATATGTATTTGAATTTAGCCTATTATAATTGGTATTTAATTTCTTCTCTTTAAGAATCTTCTTTCTTGAGTGATTCTCGCGGAAAAAACGGCGGAGTTTCAGTAGGCATTGTTTTGGTATGACCAGTCGATATCGAGCCAAGGAGAGCGATAGAGACTTTCCGAATTCCGATTGCGATAAAATACGTTAATTAATCCCATTTAAACTAGTTTAGCTCTTAACTTATTCAATACAAGTAATGCTTGCTAATTAATATATAGGGCTTTAGTTTTTCTGTGCCGATCGTCAGTTAGAAGCTATTAACAGTTGCTAACTGCATCGGTGCTTCGCGCGCTTTTCGGTGCCGCTGCTGACGTCGCTGCTTTTCTGGAGACTGAGGCCAAACGTCGCTGCTTCTATAGCGGCTGAGCACAGACGTCGCTGCTCTCGCCAGAGGACGTCGCTAGATTGCTTCGATTAAAGTCGTATATTTTATTATTTTTATACCCGGTACTCGAAGAGTAAAGGGGTATATTAGATTTGTGCAAAAAATTTATGTGTGTAACACCCAGAAGGAAGCGTTTCCGACCCCTTAAAGTATATATATTCTTGATCAGCATCAATAGCCGAGTCGATATAGCTATGTCTGTCTGTCCGTCCGTCTGTCCGTCTGTCCGTCTTCATTAGCGCCTATAGCTCAAAGACTATAAAAGCTAGAGGAACACAATTTTGTATCCAGACTCCTGTCCTATCGCACTGTTACAAGTGTATTTCAAAATTTCGCACCGCCCCCTTCCGCCCACTCCAAAGACGAAAATCTGTGGCATGCACAATTTTAAAGATACAAGAAAACTAAATCGTAGAGAATCACAATATCTATTAGAGTGTTGAATTTGGATCGGATCGACTTATAAACATAGCCACAATGAAGAAAACCATTTCGAAATGCATCGTTCCCTCTCGCTCTCTCTCACACACAGGGTTGGGCGCTGTGCCCATTCGTCCAGATGAGCGCCTAGATCTCAGAGACTATAAGAGCTAGAGCAACCAAACTCTCTATCCATGCTCCTGTGATATCACGTCAGTACAAGTGTATTTCAAAATTTGGCCACGCCCCCTTCCGCCCCCACAAAAGATGAAAATCTACAATTTTGAAGATACGGGAAAACCAAAAACGCAGAATCATAGAAAACGACCATATCTATCAGAGTATTGAATCTGAATCAGATCGGATCATAAATATAGTCAGAAGGAACAAATGAAATTTCAGTGGCCTTCCAAGCGCAGACTCATTCCCTCTCTCTCTCGCACACAGCCGTGTATGTATATGTAGGAAGTAGATTTAGACATGTAGAAAAGACAGATGTAAAAAACGTATGTAAACAAAAATGGAAATAATATATATAAATCTCCGAAAAGGTTGACTTAATTTTTTTTTTGTCTTTTTTGGCTAAAACTAAATTTATCCCTTTTGCGAACATGTAATAATGTAATTTATTACAAGCTCACATACATATATACTGACGGAGTACCGGGTATAAAGTAGAGCCGCGGCGGTAGACGCGGCTCACAAAGTTCCCCCTCGTTATACCCGGTACTCGAAGAGTAAAGGGGTATATTAGATTTGTGCAAAAAATTAATGTGTGTAACACCCAGAAGGAAGCGTTTCCGACCCCATAAAGTATATATATTCTTGATCAGCATCAATAGCCGAGTCGATATAGCTATGTCTGTCTGTCCGTCCGTCTGTCCGTCTGTCCGTCCGTCCGTCTGTCCGTCTGTCCGTCTTCATTAGCGCCTATAGCACAAAGACCATAAAAGCTAGAGGAACACAATTTTGTATCCAGACTCCTGTCCTAACGCACTGTTACAAGTGTATTTCAAAATTTCGCCCCGCCCCCTTCCGCCCACTCCAAAGACGAAAATCTGTGGCTTGCACAATTTTAAAGATACGAGAAAACTAAAAACGCAGAATCATAGACACTGACTTTATCTATCAGATTGTTGAATCTGGATCAGATCGGATAATAAATATAGCCACAATGAAGAAAACCATTTCGAAATGCATCGTTCCCTCTCGCTCTCTCTCACACACAGGGGTAGGCGCTATGCCTGATCGAATTTTTTGACGCCTAGTTCTCAGAGACTATAAGAGCTAGAACCACCAAACTTTCTATCCAAGCTCCTGTGATATCAAACCGAGACGAGTTTGTTTTAAAATTTGGCCACGCCCCCTTCCGCCCCCACAAAAGATGAAAATCTACAATTTTGAAGATACGGGAAAACCAAAAACGCAGAATTATAGAAAATGACTATATCTATCAGAGTATTGAATTTGGATCAGATCGGATTATAAATATAGTCAGAAGGAACAAATGAAATTTCAGTGGCCTCCCAAGCGCAGACTGATTCCCTCTCTCTCTTGCACACAGCCGTGTATGTATATGTAGGAAGTAGATAAAGACATGTAGAAAAGGCAGATGTAAAAAAAGTATGTAAACAAATATGGAAACATCTAATATATAAAAATCTCCGAAAAGGTTGACTTAATTATTTTTGTTTGTCTTTTTTGGCTAAAACTAAATTTATCCCTTTTGCGAACATGTAATAATGTAATTTATTACAAGCTCACATACATATATACTGACTGAGTACCGGGTATAAAGTAGAGCCGCGGCGTAGACGCGGCTCACAACGTTCCCCCTCGTTTTTTCCTTATTTTGTAGTTTTTAGAGCGTATTATTCTTATATAATTATATATAATAATTCGTTTTATTTTATGTAATTATATATAATCAATAATAACTTTTATTAATAATATTAATTCATTCATTATTTTATTAATATCTAATTATTGATTTTATAATAACTTATAATATAATTTTATTTTATTAGTTATTTTTCTTCTATTAGTTTTTTATTATTTTATTATCTCTTTATTTTATTATATATTATATATTTTATTATGCCTCGAAAGACTAGGGTATCTGCTTCTCAACAGAGTTGAAAATTTAGAAATTGTTGAAAACAGGGAAGTTTTAATAAGTTCGTTGAACCGGTTAGGAACCAGCAGCAAGAGAATGAGGGACAAAGTCAAGTATCTGCTAGGCAGGTTTCAGAAGTACGTCAGGAAGAGCAGGCAGCTGTCGCTGGCGACCAGATAGTGAATGCTGTATGAAATAGTGTTGCAATAAATGCACAGAATAGACGACAAGTGGCCGATACTAGACGTCGGTCCAGACGAAGACGCTAGAGAAGCAGGCTAGAGAGCAGGAACAAAATACAGTAGGAAACATAGTTAGACGAACAGACGCAGAGGTTAGGGCCGATGCACTGCGTCGGTCCATACGAAGGCAGGACGTGGACTATAAGGAAAGAGAGCAGGAACAAAATACAGTAGGACATATAGTTAGACGAACAGACGCACAGATTATACGTGAGAAACAAGAGACAAATACAGAGAGGCGACAGCGCATACGTAAATATAATGAAAGGAGACGGATATTAGAAAGAGAGCAGGATAGAGTTCGCAGGGCCCAAGAAAGGAGTTTAGTAGATTGTAGGCATATCATGCGAGTGAGGGACACCCTGGCACGCCAATCTGCTCGTGGCGCAGCTTGACAGTCAGCAATTCACGCTGCCAGAGCTGTTAGTCAGAGAGTTAGCCAATATAGGAGCGATAGCAGTAACCGAGTTGAGCAAAATTTAAGAAACGCCTCCCGAATGCAGCAAGAACGAGCAAATAACTCCCAGGAAGATAGGGCACATCTAAGACCCAGAATCACGCTTAGTGGCCTAGAAGCTCTAAAAGTAGTTTATAATAGGAATGTAAAGCTGGGTCCTGATCAGGTTTGCCTATCTTGTAAAGGCCTGTGGTTCCCCAAACAAATTTCTACGATTACTCGCGTCTTTTTAGAAAGTTATTGCGAGTTTAGTGCTGAAATCTTCGCTCTTGAAAGCCTTCTAGAATTCCCTTCTGATTGCCCTAAATTAAAATTCTGCAAAACATGTCACAGTAACATTAAGAGCTAGATTTCCCTAAACTGCCCGACTGCTTAAAGGGGCTTACTCCATTAGAGGAACGACTGATTTCTCCTCGACTTCCATTTATGATAATTAAGCCTATATTGCCAGGGGGGAGAGGCCAAAATGCCAGCAGCGGAGCACTTCCAGTGCAGTAACGACAGCTAACGCTTTAAATAAGAATTTCATAGGGGACTTATTAACCACGATGAGGGATATAGGGTTCTTCGAGATATTCATTCGTCTCCGGCTCATTGGGAGGATGAAAAGAAGAAGGTTATGGCCATAATTCGTCAGTTCGGCCTGCCGACTTTTTTCATCACTCTGGCCGCTGCTGAGACACTGTGGCCAGAGTTGCTTGTTTTGCTCAAAAGCAACGTAGATAGAGGGATCATTAGCGAAGAAGAGGCAATGAATCTACACTATAACGAAAAGGAGCGTCTCATCAAGGCAGATCCAGTCACTTGTGCTAGGTATTTTGATAATAGGTATCGTGAGCTTTTAAAAGTTATGAGGAATCCCCAGGGCATTTTCGGAGCAAACTTCGTCATCAAATTTCATTGGCGTGTTGAATATCAACAAAGAGGTTCCCCCACATTCACGGTATTTTTTGGCTGAAGGATGCCCCAGTAGTGGACTTAACCAGTACTGAGTCAATTTCAACAGTTGTAGCCTTCATTAATACACATATTACAGTAGATGTCACAGACTCAGAATTAGTCCGTATGTTGAATACCAAAAGCATAAGCATACAAACATGACATGTCTTAAAAAAGTCAATAAAAGTGGAAAAAAGTTTGTAGATTCGGTATTCCATACCCACCAATGCCCCAAACGGAGATATTGTGTCCACTGCCGGAAGAAACTCCAAACCTTGAGTTTCACCAAGGAAATTTTAAGAAAATTCATGACCTATTAAATTCTGATCAATCCTCTGATATGATTGATCACTTGAGCATATTTGAGAATTTTCTTTCGCACGAACAAGTGAGCCTCAATTACGAGGACTACAAATATGCAATATGTTCTGGTTTGAAAGAACAACAAAATTTTCTAAAGAGGTCATTTGCTGAGATTTGCGTTAATGCTTATAATAAACACATTCTTTCAATGCAAAGGGCCAATATGGATATCCAATACATTTTTGACCTTTATGCATGCTGTAGCTATATATGAAATTATATAAATAAATCCCAAAGGGGTATTTCAAAGCTTATGCGCGAGGCGATAAGAAAAGTGCACGGGGGCAATTACACGATTAGGCAAAAGCTACAGCATATTGGTCACAAATTCATTTCTGGCACTCAGATATCTGCTCAGGAAGCCGTATATTGTTGTCTAGGAATTCCGTTGTCGGAACTTGCAACAAATGTGTTCAGATAAATACTTTCCCTCCAGAGCAACTAGGTCGAATGCCTAAATCCACAAACATCCTAAAAAATATGAATCAGGAGTCCACTGACATATTCGTAAAAGGAATGCTGGAGCGGTATGAACAAAGACCAACCAATCTTCAGGGTCTGTGTTTAGCCGATTTTGCAGCAAATTATGAATTTTCGAAAAGCGGGAAAAGAGCTGGCCAAAATAGCGATAATGAAGAGGACGAAGAAAATCAGGCACTAGTAGAAGTGATTATGCCTCTCCGCGAAAATAGTGGTTATATTAGGGAACGGACCAAGCCATCAATTTTAAAATATATGAGGTTTAATATAAATACAGATAGGTCTAACTATTTTAGAGCATTAGTTATGCTGTTTATGCTACAAAAAGTTTTCAGTACCATCAAAACGAAAAAGTTACTATTGACCGAAAACAGTTTCCCATTATAGCTGCAGGAGCTATAACTATTCATAAAAATCAGGGAGCAAAGTGGTCTTCCACACTTTATCCAATATGCAACAAGAAGCGTTGTATGTAGCTTGTAGTAGGGCCACCAGTGCGAACGGACTTTATATCGTTGGACCATTCATTCCTCCGAAACCCAAGCGGGACTGTCCTGTCGCGAAGGAGATGGAGGACTTACGATCCGCTAAGTTACTTCACACCCACTTCGATTGTTTACTCAATCCGTCCAACCTCAATATACGGAGAGCTTGCACTGCCATTTTACCGATGTCCGTTCTGATCAGCTAATGCTCAAGTCATCTATTTAGTGCTTCGTTGAAGCTTCCACTTACTCAAATTAAGCTTATATTATTCCTGGCTATTCCACTGCAGTGCGGTTAGATTGCCCGTCCGTAGCCAGCGGAGCTAGACCGAAAAGAGGCATTATAATATTTATTTTGGATGAACTTTTAGATCATTGTAGTAATTCTGAAAGTGGTTGATTTTATGCAAATTCCAGAATAGTTACCATAGTGGAATTTAAGTTAATGTTAGGGAGGCAGAAAATTCGATTTTTCTATAGTTATCTGGCATTAGTACCAACTGCCCACCCCCCGTACGAACCGTAAGCCCGCACGGCAGGAACCTGTAGGGTTCGCGTATTATTAATTATATTATTACGTTAATCTTTCATTTTGTATAAACTTTTTTTTTTTATACATTTTATTTTGTTAAGTTTATTAATCATTTTTAAGTACTTAGGTATTTATTTAAGTATAGAAATTTTGTATGAAGGATTGGAATCCTATTTTTAAATTTTTGGGGAATATGGCGCTTAAAATGCTTTTAAAAACAGCTCAAGTCGACTCGTAGGTCCCCAAGACTATTTTTTGGCTAATGTGATGCATTGCATCGCGATGGCCTCACCGTGGTGTTCCCTGGGTACCAATTTAATGTATAAAGTTGAATATATTAAATTGGTAGCTAATTCGAGCGGCGCGCCGCGGCGTTTACATATAAAAAATATTTTGTAAGAGTTGCATACGAGTAGATAATATACTATACTATACTATTATATACTAATATACTATACACTGACTGAGTATCGGGTATAAAGTAGAGCCGCGGCCTTAGACGCGGCTCACAACGTTCCCCCTCGATTATACCCGATACTCGAAGATTATAGGGGTATATTAGATTTGTGCTAAAAGTGGATGTGTGTAACACCCAGAAGAAAGCGTTTCCGACCCCATAAAGTATATATATTCTTTATCAGCATCAATAGCCGAGTCGATGTCTGTCCGTCTTCATGAGCGCTTATATCTCAGAGACTATAAAAGCTAGAGCAACCAAACTTGGTATCCAGACTTCTGTGTTATAACACTGTTACATGTATATTTTAAAATTTCGATCCGGCCGCTTCCACCCACACAAAAAACGAAAATTTGTGACATGCACAATTTTGAAGATACCAGATTGCCGAATCTGGATAGGGTCGGATCATTATTATAGCCAGAAGGCAATAATTCAATTTGTTGCCTTTTTACGAACATATAATAAATTACATAAATCGTAGGCTCACATATATATCGACTGATGAACGGGTATAAAGTAGAGCTACGGCCTTTGGCGAATTCAGCGGCTCCTCCTGGCTGCTGCTGCTGCTCTTGGAGAGCGCGAGGGCGCGCTCGCCGCGGCGGTCTTGTAGGAGCATGCGGCCCTGCACCAACCGCTCCAGTCGCCACGCAATGATAGCCGAAAAATTATTTCTTATCTTCCTCTCCTGTTTTTCCGCCGCCTCTACAGCTGCACCTGACCCCGACGAGGACGACCGAAATGCGGCGTACGAGGTGCTTATGTCGCGCTTGGAATAGTTCGCGACAATTGTGGGTAGTCAAAACCCAACTTCAAGTAAAGCTAGATCCAGCTTAATCTCCCATCAAAAGAAAATTACTATCCGCAACTGTGCTTTTATTAGTATCGGTTTTGTCATTATAATTTGAGCGAGCACGGAAAGAAATTCGAGAGTGAGCTCTTGCTTGCTCTTTTTATAGGGGTTTGGCTTCGTCCGCTGCCTGTACGCAGTCGGCGGCTGAATTCGGATTGGCTGAAAAGCCGGCATGCAAGCCAGTGCTGCCATTTTAGCACGTTTCAGGCTAGATCTATATAAGGGCTAGTATCCAGCACCGCGGAAACGAAAAATTACTGCCAAACTCCATATAAAAAAAACTGGGCCAGGAATTTTTCTCTTGCGTTTTATTGGCCTCAGTATCCAGCAAGCTGAAGGAAATACACAGATTCAGCTGGTATTCCCGCCAGTAAAATATATGCGCCTATTATTACTGAAGTGAATGTAAGTCAACAACTGTTCGAAAAACAAACAAGATATATGCAAATTTTCAACGTGAGAAGATCGTTTTAATAAAAGCAGTTGAGTTGAGTTTGGCGGATTAAGCCTAGTACAAAGACAATATAAATAGTAAGATAGCCATCGCGCATACAATTTCATATCGTGAGCAGCGCTGATTTCTGTATATGCTCGAGTACGCCCTGACTCGCTCGCAAGACGAAGAGAAGGGAGAGAATGAGCTTGCATGTTGAGTACACACAGAGCTGCAAGCACATATGTGTGCGTATTTGTGCCGAGCTGCCGAATTTTGACGAGACGTAAACAAGACAGAAATGTATTTGCTGGGAGTTGGGGTGGGGAGAAAAAAATTCGTTGGCGATTGACATTTGGATAATAAAATTGCATTATTCATTTAAAATTTACATTTTAAATAGTAATAATAATATAATTCAATAATATAAAATGTAAATATATGACCCATTTTGAACATTTGATATTATATAATTATTATTGTTTTGAAATGATTGCAAAATCAACCCCTATACCGCAATTCGCCTTTCACGAAATTGTATCAAATTGTCTTGTCTTCTTTGCACAAGTTTACGTACAAACACACAAACATGCATGCATAAGAACTTCAAAATTCCTTGCATATTAAGTCGACCCACAAATACCCAACAGACATGTAATCCAATGTGAAGTCATTGATGACATAGATTATGTATTTTTACATACATACATTCCTTCATTATATTCGTTTATAGTAAATTAAACAAAATTAGCATATAAGGGATATACAAAATATTACTTTTTTTGTATTATGAGCAAGCGTCTTCAAAAAGTGTCATAGTCCCCGATGAATTCTAAAGTAATGGGTATTTCTTTGAGCGCGGCGTCGTAAAGAAACCAATACAAACAAGCAGACCGAATATGTGTGCACACGTACAGTTAAATCTCAGCCTCATTTATAGGGCGAGAGAGCGGTTCGCTCTCTTTCTCTCTGACTACCTGTCTTTCTCTATTTCGATCTTTTCATTATGAATTCCAGAGAGCCAAAATCGACCTCAAAAATTTTGTATGGCGAGATTCATGGTGAAATTATATATAAGGTGAAGTATCCACCACACGTGCTCTCTTTCGGGGAAGTTATTTTGTGTCAGTCGTTTGTCAGTGCAGAACGAAAAATTCTTGCCATCTCTTTCTAGCGCTTGTCTCTCTGAGAGCAGAGAGAGCGAGTTGAAAAATATAACGTCCTCACCACAGCCGAATACGCCACCCATGGTGAAATTATATATAAGGTGACGTATTCGGCAGTGGTGAGGACGTTATTTTTTCATAGAGGCAAGCGCTAGAAAGAGATGGCAAGCGCTTTTGCTCTGCACTGACAAACGACTGACACAAAATAACGTCCCCGAAAGAGAGCACGTGTGGTGAATACGTCACCTTATATATAATTTCACCATGACGCCACCTTTATAATAATTTCACCATGGCGAGATTCATCTTACTATTTATATTGTCTTTGCCTAGTAGTAGTAGTAGTAGTAGTAAGCCGACAAACATTTTTGCCGCAACCATTTTGCAAAGGAGTACTCAGTTCAGGAAAAAAAGGCCGATTAATACTGGAAATGCAACGATAAATACGAGAAAAGAAAAGGTGGTATTTTCTGGGCTCGAGTAAAAAATACAAATTTTCTATATTCTGTCGTCATCGACACTCTTATATCGACATCAACATGAAGAAAGCCAATAGCAAGCGGCTTGGGGAGTTCTGCTAGGAAAGTGACAGCCGGCGAGAATATTGCAATATGGAAAACAAATTCAATCTCATTGAAGACGATTATATGGCATTGTAATTTATCAATTTTATACCCGATACTCATTTTATTTATTTATAATTTGATAGATATCTACTGATTTAGCCAATAAATAGTACATTCCGGCTTGCTTTCATACAAAATTTGAATTTTTAATTGATTTTATTGATAAACAAACACAAAACAGTGTAACTCTAAAGCATGCACATCTGGTCACACTGGTCGCTTAGGGATGTTGAGTGATGAAATTTAGGTGATAAATAGATACATAAATCCGCGAAAATGGATTTATCCAACAAATTTATCCACAGCGCCCGCAAATAATACAATTCTACTTGCTTTGATACAAAATTTGAATTTTTAACAAGTTTTATTTGTAATCAGGCAGTATAACCGTATGTTAGGCTCAACCGGTCACACCGACAAAAAATTTGGTTATTTTGCTGTCTCTAATCGAATAACTCGCAACCATCTCTAACGCGCTGGAGTGTGGTCATTCATCGTAAATACCAAACAATGCCAATCTAGCGCCTATTTTTTGCGAGGTTAAAACGAATTTCGCAGCCGGCGTCCCAAGCGTCCATTAATAAGTACAGTGCTAGAAGTGTCATAAAATAATTGAAATTATAATTGTTGAATCATGTCGATGTCTACTTTCAACTTTGCGAGCATGGCGGCCCAAATTACCGAAGAACAGGGCATATCATTCCAGGATAAAGGCAAAACCTGGAACTCTGCATCGGATGGTGAGTGGCAAACGACGCCAAACATTGCAGACTGAAATTTACGCTCTCTATGCTGTTCCACAGTTCAGGATGTGGTGGATGCTCTCAACAGCCAGGCAACGGTGCATTTTCTGATCCTTGATGGAAACACGCTGGGAGTGGAGGCAGCTAATGCAATTGGGGAGGCCCTGAAGCGTCATCCTGAGTTCCGCAAGGCGCTGTGGAAGAATATGTTTACCAGCCGTCTTAAAAATGAAATTCCAGATGCCTTAAAGCACCTTGGAGCCGGTCTCATAGAAGCAGGAGCAAAACTGACAGTTTTGGATCTGAGCGACAATGCCCTTGGCCCCAATGGCATGCGTGGATTGGAAGCGTTTCTGCGTTCGCCAGTCTGCTACTCGCTTCAGGAACTGCACCTCTACAACTGTGGCCTTGGCCCCGAGGGTGGAGCCATGTTGTCCAAGGCTCTCATTGATCTTCATGCTAATGCGAAAAAGGCGGGAACGCCGCTCCAGCTCCGTCTCTTTATTGGGGGACGTAATCGCCTAGAGGATGCTGGCGCCAAGGCAATGGCCAACGCTTTCGCCACTCTGAAAACGTTACAGGAGATTGTTCTGCTACAGAACTCTATTTACTTGGAAGGGGTTAAAGCTCTGGCCGATTCCTTCAAGGCAAATCCACACCTGCGAGTGCTAAATATGTACGACAACACCTTGAAGTCCAAGGGAGCTGATGAGTTCGCCGAAGTCATTAAAAGCCTAACAATGTAAGTATAGTATTGTATGGAATGCTCGCTAATGAAATTACTTATTCCCCGTGAAACTTGTGCCACACAGGCTTCGGGAGATCAACTTTGGCGACTGCCTTATAGGCACAAATGGCGCCTATCAAATTGCTGAGGCCTTGGAGAACTCAAATAATGATTTGGAGGTGATTGACCTAAGTTCCAATGAGATCAACTCTGATGGCGGTTTGGTGCTGGTGGCGGCCATTCAGAACAAGCCCAAGCTGCGTGTTCTCAACCTTGACAGCAATTGCTTTGGCCAGGAGGGCTGTGCGCAAATCATTGAGCAGATGTCCACGTATCCGAATGCGGCTGCTCTGCAACCTTTCGAGGATGATGAGGGTGAAAATGAGGCCGAAAATGAGTCCAGTGATGAGGAGGAGGAGGAAGAGGAAGAACAGGGCGACGAGTACGATGAAGGTAACGAAGAGTACGACGAGCACGAGCACGCAAATGATACGACCGAAGAGGCAGACGAAGATGACGAGGATTATGCCGAGGAGACCGCCTATGTGACCACCAATGCATACACCACAAAGGTTTGTTGCCGCGACAATGCACCGAATCGAATGATTCTCCTGAAACCCATTTATATATGCAGTTGTTCAACGAATCGACAAACTCCAAGGCCAGCGACACCTTCGCCATCGGAAACAGGCCGTCCATCAAGAGCTGTAATCCCGAACAATTCTGCCTGAGCCAGACGCCCTGCTCTCTGCAACAGTTCGAGTCCCTCGACGACGAGGATAAGCTGCAGGCTCTACAGGGGATTATAAATGTGAGTTGCACCCTTGTCCCACATGCCACGACACACCACTGCCTGGCCTTTTTATTCACTCTGCTATTTTCTTGCACAGCAATTCACCGATGACAACCATTTGTTGCTACTCGTCTTCACTACCCTGAAGTGTGCGCATTTGTCGCAGTTATCTCAGCCGGCTCTAGAGCTCGCCGTTTCGCTCTTCCAGGCCACCTTCGACTATGCCGTAAAAACCAAGCAGGAGACGCGTGTCCTGAACTATGTCCTGAAGCAGTTGGGCCTGTTGCGCTGCGAGGAGGCCTTCAAGACGGAGTACGATATGAAGGGTTGCCGGTACGCCCTTCGCGAGGCTCTGCAGAAACCGCAGTTCGCCAATGACAACATAAAAAATACATTTAAGCTATTCCTTGATAAGGTCGATGCATAAACAGGTCCTAAATTATGCCCTAAAATCAGTTTGAAAAAATTCCACTTTTTTGGTAAAGAAAATATATGCTTATGTGTCTTATGTGTAATGGTGTCTTTCTTTTCGACGAGGGGAGGCTCATGTAAAAAACCCCAACCGTATCCAAGAGAGCACTGTCGAGGCATTTTTAATACAGAATTCCATGGAAACTAACATCTTTTTGAAAACACAGTCTTCTGGGGAGTTTGATTGTGGCGTCTCCTCTTGAGTCCTCTAACAGCAATTTCCGGCCCCCATTTTTCTAGATCAAACTATGCTCAGCATGAACCTTTTAAGTTATTCGCCACAAATTGAATACCCCTTGCCATAGCCATCCAATCCCCGGAAAGTATCTTCAATCGTCAAACTTGTGACACTTTTCTTTCTGTTTTCCTTTTAATGTTAGTATCTTAATCCATTGTTAGCAGTTGAGTTGATTGTTAACTAAATAAATAACTAAATCCAGGGGGCATCGACGTGAGCTCCAAATTTTCCATCAGTGGAAAAGAAACTTTGAACCAACTAGCGACTAGGAGAACCCAATGACATCTGCTCTAATGACATGCTTGGTCCTTCACGCGGTTATCAGAACAGGACAGAGATGAGTCGCGGTTAGATTGGGTAAAATTATTTATTTACATGAAAAAATTGTTCGAGCCTAAGAACTATGTTTATAAAACATGTTAATACATCGATAGTATGTTTATGCGTGTTTCTGCTGGTGGATTATTCGCTGCTCTTCGACTGAGAACAGCTACAGTAGACGAATGTAATGAAGTGGTTTCCTAAAATACAAATTAAAACACCAAAAATAAACATTAATTGATGGTGGGTGTAGCAGGAGCAAGAAACGCAGCGGACAATGGATAGTATAAACAATCAAAGCCATCGGACTATTTCCAATGGGACAGGACAGTACTATTGCTAATTCTCCAAGATGCTTGCCAAATACTTTTCATAGAATTATGCGAGACAGGAGACTTTGAAACGATTTGCTTGTGCGTTTCGATTCCCTCAGAAATCGAAATCGGAATCATCATCATCATCTTCATTTTCAGCTTCCTCATCGCTTTCGATGACGGCGCGCCTCTTCTTTGGCGGTGCCTTCTTCTTGGATCCGCTACTGCTGTCCTCGTCGCGTGTGCGCTTAACCGGACGCTTAGTGGGGGAGTCGTCGGCATCTTCGCCGCCGCTAGCTTTCCCATCGGATGCTGCGTCAGCGGATCCCTCTTCATCGGAGATGAGTAAGCTGTAATCGATCTTCTTGCTTGCCGCCCTGCGACCAGGACGCACTGCTCGCGGTTCAACCTCCACGCATTCGACATCATCCGAGCTGTCACCGGATTGCGATTTCTTGGCCTAGGAGCAAAGTAATTAGTATATAAATAAGAATTATATTAGATATCTGATGCTCACCTTAGCCTTGCTGAAATCAATCTTTCCCTGCTTAAGGCCGCCACCATTCTCCTTCTTCTGGCGCGGTTTCTTTTCTGCCGGTTCCTTCTTGACGGCCGGCTCCTTTTTGACGGCTGGGGCCTTTTTGGCCTTTGGAGATATCTTTGGTCCAGCCTCGACCAAGGCATCGAACTCGTCCACCTCCTCGACGGCCTTAGTTTCACCCGGCTCAGATTTGACCGCTTTGCCAGTTGGCTCCTTCTTGGTTCTGGTGGCAGACTTGACCGCCGCTGCCATCTTCTTGACAATTTCGTCGGTTACCTTGAACTCGACACGCTCGCCTTCTGGGTCGGGGAAGACGTCCCCGGCGGGAGCCGCCGCCGAGCCCTTAACCTTCCTACCCTTCGCCGTGGTAGTCTTTTGGCCCTTCATGGCCTTGGATGTCTTCAGATTGACGCCCTGCTCTTCGAGGCGCTCCTTCTCTTCAACCTCGTTCAATTTCTGCTCCAGGGCATCGAGATCATCCAGCCAGAGCTGCTGGGGAGTCCGCTTGCGCAGGTTATCCAGCTCGCTCAGCTTATAGTCGCGCTGCTTTAGCAACTCGTTCTTCTTCTCCTCGGTCAGCATCCACATGGACATGCCCAAGAGGTAGTCGAACTTTTTCACATCTGTTAGCTTCTTAAAGGCTTTGTCGGGGTCGACCTCTTTTTTGACATCCTTCTTGCTGCCGCTGCTGCTCGGAGCCGCTTGTTCACCCTCTTCGTCCTCCTCCTCCTCGTTCTCCGGCTCGGCATCCTCCAACTTGATGCGGCGCTGCCACTCCTTGACTGGGTCCGGGCGATACCCACGCTTCGTCAGTTCATCGCACATGGCCTTGCGCTGTTTGTTCTCCACCACCAGCGTCTTCTCGCACTTTTCCAGAATGAAGCGAGCCTGATCGCTCAGTCGGTCCGCCATTGCCGTCAGCTGGCCCACCAAATATTCCTTCCTGCGATCGTAGTACTCCACGCGCAGCTTGTAGAACTCCTTCAGCACGTCGGAGGACGAGGCGAACCGCCTCAGGCAGTTGTTCTGATCGAAGGCGTGCATCTGATTGATCGAGAGGGTGGAGCTCAGCTTGAACACGCGATAGAATCCGCCTTCCTCGGACCGAATGCGATTGAACTCGCCCGGGGCAAAGCTGACCACGAATCGAACTGTGGTGTCCGTGTGGTATTCACGATATTCCGACACAACGGCCTTGACTTTTTCCGTACCGTTCGCGAGTGGCTCGAGGACGTTTTCCTTGTAGTTCTGCGTCCACACGCCAACAGGCAGTTCCGTGATCTCGACTCGGTCGCCGGGCAAGATCTGTATGTTGCCAGTATGCACGTAGCGTCCGTCTGAGATGTACTCCATGCGTCCGGTGAAGTTCTTGTACCACGGATGCATCGGCAAGGGCTCCTCCTCGTTGATCATGCGCCTCAGATTCCTGGTAATCTCGCGGGGATTGTAGTTTGCAATCTTGGTGGACCATCCAGTGCCGATGCCCTCGGCTCCGTTCACCAGTACCATCGGTATGATGGGCAGATACCACAACGGCTCGATCCTCTGGCCATCGTCGGTCTGGTACTCCAGCAATGGATCGTCCAGGGGGTGGTAAATTAGGCGAGTCAGAGGCGACATCAGTGTGAAAATGTAACGAGCGCTGGCACAGTCCTTGCCGCCCGTCAGCCGAGTACCGAACTGACCGCGCGGCTCCAGCAAGTTGATGTTGTTCGAGCCGACGTAGTTCTGGGCCAGATTCACAATGGTCATCTGGAGGGATACCTCGCCGTGGTGGTAGGCCGACATCTCCGCCACAGAGCCAGACAGCTGGGCCACCTTCACCTCTCGCTTGTCGTTGCGCTTGAAGCAGGTGAACATGACCTTGCGCTGGCCTGGCTTGAGCCCATCCACCAGGCTGGGGATGGAGCGCTCGTTGTCGGCATTGGAGAAGAGCACCAGCTCCAGATTGATGAAGTCCGAGTAGCTGATGTGCTTGGTGCCTTTGGTGTAGAGGTAGCGCTCGGGCAGACCCAGCTCCCTGCGGCGCTTCACCTCGTCCATGTGGTTGGTGAGCCAGACCTTTCGAGATTCGATGTGCTTGCGTGAGAAGGCCATCATTATGTTGTCGTCGTCCACCTGTCCGTCGTACTTGAAGAGAATACGATGGCGCTCCATGTCCTGAAAGTACTCCTTCGCCTCCTTAGAGGTCGAAGTACCCAGACCCTTATAGTACTTGACATTGTAAGTGTGGTGATTGGGCGTGTCCATCTTCCACTCCTCGAACTCTGGCAGCGAGTAGAACGAGATCTCCTCGTTCTTCTTGGTGACCTTCACGATAGGGGTGATGAACTCCTCGAGGAAGGGCAGGCGCAGCAGCTCCGGCCAGTTGGTGTGCACAAAGTTGATCAGCAGGCCCTTGATGTGGGAGCCGTCCTGATCCTGATCCGTCATGATCATCACCTTGCCGTAGCGCAGCGTCTTCAGGTCGTCTTCGGTTAGATACTTCTTCTTATACTGGAGGCCGATGATCTTGCACAGATTGTTGATCTCGGCGTTCTCCGAAAGCTGCTTGAAGTTGGCCTCGCGCACATTGAGCAGCTTGCCGCGCAGTGGGAACACGCCGTAGTAGTTGCGCCCAATCACGCCCAGACCAGAGACGGCCAGCGACTTGGCCGAGTCTCCCTCAGTCAGGATGAGGGTGCAATTGATCGAGTTCTTGCCGCCGGCCTCGTTGGCATCCTCCAGCTTGGGTATACCCTTGATTTTGCTCGACTTCTTGCCCCCCGTCTTGGCTATGTCGTTCTGTGCCTTGAATTTGGCCCATGCCAGCACAGATTCCACAATGCCCGACTTGGACAGGTTGGATATGAACTTTTCGGACAGCGTGCACTTGGAGCCGAACCCCTTCGCCTGCAGGGTCATGTTCTCCTTCGTTTGCGAGTCGAAGGTGGGGTTCTCGATCAGACAGTTTACGAAGATCCACAAATGGTTGCGCACCTGGAACGGTTTGATGTTGATTCCGCCTAACCAAGAGAAATGATGTGGTAACGTTCGCATTATATACTGTAGCTTGATAGCATCCTAGTGCCTAGTAGGCAGGCATTACCTTTATTTTTCTTTTTCAGAACCTCGATGAGCTGCTTGATCACATTGTCGACCACATGGTCGACATGTCTGCCACCCTTTGTGGTGGCTATGGAGTTCACAAACGACACCTGCTGGAAGCCGCGGTCGGAGGGACAGCAGGCCACCTCCCATCGCTCGTTGGCCACCTCGTGTACTATTTTGATCGGCTGGCCGCAGTCATCGTCCTGGTGCTTTACGTGTAGATCGATGTAGTCTTTGAAGTTCTTCACCGTTAGCTTATTGCCGTTGAGGAAGACGGAGACGCCCTTCGAGGAGGCAGCCACATCGAAGGCACGACGCGACATCAGAGCCACAATGTCCTCGTCTAGCCTCTCCATCTTGAACTTGGCCAGATCCGGACTGAATGTGATGCGGGTAAAGTCGGTCCCACTGAAGTCCTTAATCTGCACGGGGGGCGGGAGGAGAAGGTTAAAGAATATTTGTATAAAGGATGAGGGGCTGAAGGAGTTTACCGTCACATCAGAAGCCTTTGACATGTTGGATGCCCAGGTCTGCTTAAAGTTCTTTTTGTACTGCTTGGTGGCTGTTTCCACGGTGAAGCTGGTGGAGAATATGTTGCAGAGCTTCGCTCCGTAGCCGTTGCGGCCGCCGGTGACCTTCTTCTCGTCATCGTTGTAGTTGGACGAGGTCAGCAGGTGGCCAAAGATCATGGTTGGCACATACATCTTCTGCTCCTTGTGCATGGTCACTGGAATACCCTGGCCGTTGTTCCAGATGGATACGATATTCTTCTCCGGATCAATGTCAATCTTGATGGTGTTCATTGACTTGTCGCGCTGCTTGTTGTCGGCAGCGTTGACCAGGATCTCGTCGAAGATCTTGTACAGGCCCGGGACGAACGCGATCTCCCGCTGGATCATGCGCGACTTCTCAAAGTCGTACACCCACATCAGTTCCTTGGTGAACTCCACAGAGCCGATGTACGAGTCGGGCCGCAGTAGAATGTGCTCCAGCTGCGACTTCTTCTGGTACATCTGCTCGATGGACAAAGCGCTTCCGTTCTCCATGATTCTACTCTTGCTCGTGCTGCTGCTTCTGGTGTAGTTGAGCTGTTTGTATACAAATACATTTTTTATTATGAATTGTCTAGCTGAGTGCCGTCTAACATCTAACCAATGTAACTGTACCCGGTAGTAGTCCTACGCTACGCTAAACAGCTATTAATCACGCGGGGATTTGGGATATTGCGGAACTTTCCCCGCGGCACAACTTTCCCAGACGAACTCGTGCTCGTACGAGTCTGGTCTGCGACTGCACCAAACTAAAGCATGGTACGAAGATTTTAATATAATATAACGTTAATATAACAGTGCATATTGGGCATAGGAAACAATAATATTATGTACATGCATGCATATCTGAATAAAAGATTGTTGTTACTGTACTGGCGGGCGTCTAGCGCGTCTGCACAACAACCCTGGCTTTGGCGGCATTTGTGTTCTTGGAAAAGTGCCACCGGGCCTGTGTAAATCGGCGTTTGCCGGCATTCGCCGAATTAAAATAAAACTTGGCTATACCATATCGATTGACACACATTTTGTTATTTGCAATAAAGACCACCATACAGCGATCATGCATACTTTTACTTGTATTGCATTGATTGTTAACGTTTATGTACAGCGCAATGCAGTTCTTGATGTGATGTCTATACCGGCAGCGCCATTTTTAATTTGCGAGCAAAAAACAAACGACGCTTCCAGAAAAAAGGAATTCTACACGAATAACGTGGAGCACATGGTGAAATATCTGCCTGTTTTCGTTATACAAATTTAATCGCAGCTCTATTTACAACTATCTATGAACCGGCTTACCTTATTAATTAGTTGCGAGGTTCTTAGTTGTTGCTGCCGTCGAAAAAAAATCCGCGACGAAATCGGCTCTTTCACACAAAGTAGAAGACGACGCACTACAATTTTCTTTATGTATGCGCGGCCTGGCCTAGTTTCTACTGGCCTGGAAAAACTATATTCTGATCGTACTTATTTATAATATTAAAACATTTATAAATGTCAACGCCTCCTCCAAACGCTCCAAACACACAACCAGACGACGAGATGCAGGGAAAAAAACACCTTTTTGGTGTTGAGATTTATCGATGCAATATACGGTCATATTCATATTGCATATTCCTCGATTTTGATATTTGGTTGAATATTACTATCTAGCTGGATCTCTTAGCCCTGAGGACATAATTTTATCCGATTGACGAGTACATTTCCTACAAGACAGACTAATTTTAAGTACTCCTTTTTATTTGATTGTTAATATAGTAAGGTTTCAAACAAAAAAGGTCAACAACAATTTCCACTAAATTAATTTTACTACACAGTTTCTACATATTAACTACACATTTATGTAATTATCGACAGAGACACCTGATTGGAAAATACTAGATACAAATTTAAAATATACTATAAACGTAAAGGGATATAGCGATAAAATTTAATTTTGTGTATTAGTAAATTTAAAAAATACATATATTTGGACCAAATTATATGGAAATGTGTTTTTTTTCATTGACTCTAAAAATAACATAAAACCGATGGTTATGGAAAATTATGAAAAACTAGGAAACACGGCCCAGAAACATATGTACCATGTCGGGACACGTTCGTCCAGAGTGATCGTTTCCGCTCTGAATATAAAACAGTACTCTTTGGTATATTTCTGAGGGTCATAAATCGACTGTGAAATGTAAATTAATATCCAATAATTACCAATTACGAAGTCTAGAAAATTAAGCGATCTCTTGTGTTTGCCAGCGGCCGTACGCAGGTAGTACTCAGTTCGAAAAAATGAAAAACAAATTAATACTAGAAAATAATTTCATGGTATTTGTCTATCTATCTAGGTTCCATGCGCAGGGGTAATACTCTATTAAAATAATTCCTAATGATGTAGTAATAATAATTAACATACTTGTCTACAAAAACCAAGAACAAAACAGTTCGCTATGAAATGAGATCCTGAAAATATAAAGATTTTTTTTTTGTTTTTTAACGTTTTGTAAGTTATAATTTAAGCAGGCCATCCACAGTCGAATTTGTTCTACGAACATACGGGCATTTCTTAAGGTACGCCTTTAATGCACAAAAAAAGATAGAACACAAAAACCTTTCCCAAGTTTTTTGTATAGAATTTTTTTAGTTCTATCTTTGGTACAAAATATGGGGTTCATAAGGGTATCAATAAACATGTGATCGCGAACGGACGCGAAATAGAAGTCGACTTTGGCTTAATCTACTAAAATGCAAAAATCTGCGAAATGAAATGAAATATTCTTAAGCGATTAATTTATTTTAGTATTTGAATGATATAGCTTTCTATCAAGAACTTATACTCTATTTGTTTTTTTTTTTAATTGAATTTAGGACCGGTCGCGAACGTACGATTTTTCCACACGTTTTCAAACTTTTATTACCTCACATTTTCCCATGCAACAGCTTTGTTGCCTTTTTAGAGAGACTTTGAGAAAAAACTTTTACCAAGAATCATTTTATAGGAAAAAAAGTAATAGAAAAAATGACTATAAAAATACCATAAAATACTAAATAAGTGAACTTTTGCTTATTTTAAAATGTTTTCAGATCTAAGTTGATGAAATTATATGGTAATTTCCACATATTTAGAAAATATTATCGGGACAAAAGTAAATGGAAATTTTTTTTTATTGACTTTTAATATTTCAGCCACGTTAGACCCTTCGGTTCGACGAAATGTTCGGAAATGGATCGTACCACCACTAACCATACAATATATAGATATGCCATTTAATACAAACGGCAGTCGCAAACGAAGTCTGAGAAATGCAGTACCAAAAGCGTTCGGCTCGATACAGCAACTGTTCGGCTCATGACGCGGCGCTAGCAGAAGCCGACAGTAACGAAGCAATTGCATTGGTGTATGTGTTATAATACACAAAAAATTGTTCATTGACACTAAAATGTGTATAGACCCATACAATACCTATTTATATGTCATTAATATCCATAATAATGGATGATATATATAATTTTATCAGCGCATATAACTTTTTTGTATGTGATCATATATATTAATATATTATATGATATACAGTAGCGGACAAAGAAATCCGGACACCTAGGTATGGCCTCTATATGCAAGCTTTGAACGGGCGTAAAATATGTAAAAAGGGTTCAATCGGCTTGGATATTTTTTCGTGTTATCTATTAAGTATTTAGTTTTAAAATACTACCCAGTTTGGTGCATCCTAAGCTTTAGATGTGAAAAAAAAATAAAAAGTGAAACATGTCGAAGATGACTGAAGCTGATAAAGGTTCCATATTGGCTTTGCGATCGGAAAACTTAAGCCTCCGTGATATAAGCGCTAAAGTTGGCTTTAGTAAGTCTTCTGTCGGGGATTTCTTAAAGAATTTTGAAAAAACCGGAACTCTGAAGCGAAATCCCGGGACAGGAAGAAAGAAGAAGACCAACGACCAGGAAGATCGTATTCTGAAGCGCTTAAGCATGGCCAATCGATTCAAAACTGCAGAAGACATAAGATTTGAGTTTTTCAGTCGGAAGGAGTCGATATTAGCACTCGAACAGTACGAAGACGCCTTCAGGATGCAGGACTTAATGGGCGCAGACCAGCAAAAAAACCGGTTTTGACCGTTAAAATGCGTAAAAAACGGCTACAATGGGCTAAAAACCACGAATCTTGGACCTTAAACGATTGGAGGAACGTCATATTTTCAGATGAGTCCAATTTAAACTTTTTTGGTTCCGATGGTATGTCCTACGTGAGACGTGAAGTCGGAGAAAGGTTCAAAAATGAGTGCCTACGACGGACGGTCAGGCATGGTGGATCCCGTATGGTCTGGGGATGCTTTTCTTACTTTGGAGTTGGAAATCTGGCACTAATTGATGGAACAGTAAACGCCGCAAAGTACCAACAAATTTTGGAGGATCATCTTGTACCATCTATTGAGGAGCATCTTTCGTATGCCGATGATATCATTTTTCAGGACGATTCTGCTCCTTGCCATCGTGCAAAATCGGTAAGTCATATTTTTTTTAAATTCCTTTATTTTTTGTATAAATGATACCTAATCTTTTTAGATTACAAAATATTTGAAGCGGGTTGGAATAACTTCATTGGACTGGCCAGGCAATAGTCCTGATTTAAATCCGATTGAGAATCTTGGGCATATTTTAAACGTTAACATAACGAAGAAGAAACCCAAAACTTTAAGAGAGCTTGATTCAATTGTGGAAAATGTTTGGTAGAACGATTTAACCGTTGAAACAATTCAACATCTTCCGACACGGATAAAGGCGGTCATAAAAAACAAAGGAGGTCCAACAAAATATTGAAAGATAAAGTAGAATAATATTCCATTAAAAAAAATATAATTTTCAAATAATTTGTAACTTGTATTAAAAGTAAAAAAAAAAAATTGTTTTTGTTCCTCAGTTTTTGAAATATTATCAATAATTTTAATTTACCATTTTTCCTAAAAATCAAACATCACTGGAATCGAAATAATAGTTGTTTTGGTTAGCAAATACATTCATTTAATAAGTTTAATACAAAATGTCTTGAAACAATAAACACAATTTGAAAAAATTTACGAAACGAACATTTTTTTGCCTGTCCGGATTTCTTTGCCCGCTCCTGTACCATACAATTAAATATACATATGTGTATATATAGTACAAACTGTATAGTCTTTATGTTTATACGACTTAATTATATACAAATATATATATTAAATGAAAATGGTTTGCTTATTCACAATTTGCACCTTGAATACTCTAATGGACAATTATTCCAATGGGAGTTATGTATGAAATATATTATATGTATATATTTACACATGCATATATATATATTATATTCATATTTTTTATATTAAACAAAATTATCATCTAGAGCATATACAAAACAAGAGTTATTTTGATATTATAAGGCAAGTGTCTTCAAAACGTGTCGACTCTAAAAATGCAAAAGTAAAGGGTGAGAAGAGCACAGAAATCCAAGAATCTTAAGGGAATTGAGAAATTTCGTGCTACCAGGCAGCAATACTTAAACAATGTACGTGAGCATATATGTGCATCCATACATCCAAATACGCTGAAGCAAAACAAAATAAAATATAAACCAAAAACCCAAGAGCCCAAGAACTGACAATGCGTACAATGAACAATTTTTTGTGTATTATAACACATACACCAATGCAATTGCTTCGTTACTGTCGGCTTTTGCTAGCGCCGCGTCATGAGCCGAACACTTGCTGTAACGAGCCGAACGGTTGGTACTGCATTTCTCAGACTTCGTTTGCGACAGCCGTTTGTGTGAAATGGCATATCTATATATTGTATGGTTAGTGGTACAACAGCGAAACTAGCTTTGAAAAAAGCTAGAAATAGCCAGAAAATGTTGATGGTACCTAAAAAAACGCTAGAGTAGTGAATCGATTTTTTTTATAACCGGTACACCAAGAGTGAGCGCCTAGATCTCAGAGACTAAAAGAGTTAGAGCAACCAAACTTTCTATCCAAGATCCTGTGACATCACTCCAATACAAGTTTATTTCAAAATTTGTTTTTTGGCTAAAATTTAATTTGTCGCTTTGCAAACAGTGATAAAAAAGGACATATAATATATAATTTATAAATTGCTGAAATCGTAAGCTCACATATGTACTGACTAAGTATAAAGTATTAGGTAGGAATAAAGTAGGCGGCAAAGGGAGTGGCTCACAACGTTCCCTTCCGCCTCGTTGCTTATACATATATCTTAGGCATTTTCACTTTGCACTCGTTATCGATTCATAAATTGTGAAATACCTCGTAAGTGAAAGTATACAACTCCATTCAATTGATTTCATAGTTAAACACGATAAAATTTAATTGCTCTTTGGGCTTATCGAGGTTTATTGGCATTCAAATGGAAAAAATACTACAAAGTATTTAAGTAAAACATAAAAATACATGAAGCTTCAAATAAAAAAAGCTTTAAACAGCTAAAATAGCGCAAATATGAGGACAAAGGATGGGAAATGCTATTAAATAAATTAAAAGAAGTAGATCAAGAAGCGACCATTGATACAGTGAAAAAACGAGGGGAACGTTGTGAGCCGCGGCTCTACTTTATACCCGGTACTCAGTCAGTATATGTATATGTATGTGAGCTTGTTGTAATTTATTAAATGTTCGCAAAAGGGACAAATTGAATTTTAGCCAATAAAGAAAAAAGTAAATAAGTCGAACCTTTTCAGAGATTTCGATTAGATGTTTCCATATTTGTTTACATAAATTTTTTACATCTGAATTTCCTACATCTTCCTTTATCTACTTCCTACATATACATACACGGCTGTGTGCGAGAGAGAGAGGGAATGAGTCTGCGCTTGGAAGGCCACTGAAATTTCATTTGTTCCTTCTGACTATATTTATGATCCGATCTGATCCAGATTCAATACTCTGATAGATATGGTAATTTTTTCTGATTATGCGTTTCAAAATTGTAGATTTTCATCTTTTGTGGGGGCGGAGGGGGGCGTGTCAAAATTTTGTCTCGGTTTGATATCACAGGATAGAAAGTTTGGTTGATCTAGCTCTTATAGTCTCTGGGGGAACGATGCATTTCGAAATGGTTTTCTTCATTGTGGCTATATTTATGATCCGATCTGATCCAGATTTTAGTTTTCTCGTATCTTTAAAATTGTGCATGCCACAGATTTTCGTTCTTTGAGTGGGCGGAAGGGGGCGGGGCGAAATTTTGAAATACACTTGTAACAGTGTGATAGGACAGGAGTCTGGATACAAAATTGTGTTCCTCTAGCTTTTATAGTCTCTGAGCTATAGGCGCTAATGAAGACGGACGGACGGACGGACATAGCTATATCGACTCGGCTATTGATGCTGATCAATAATATATACTTTATGGGGTCGGAAACGCTTCCTTCTGGGTGTTACACACATCCACCTTAAGCACATATAAAAATTCTAGGAGCCTATACAAAATTTGCTCGTTATTTCGCTTACACCGATATTTATTTAAATATTAAAAATACATATTAAAAAAACACATGGTATTGAAGATGTTCCTCGCGTCACGTCTGAACCTCAGAATAATTTCTAGCAAAGTGTACCCTTTGAGTATCGGGTATAAAAAGTTTTTAAAAACAAAAAGTTAATAAAAATATCATAGAAAAAAATATTAATTAACCAATTTTAAAATCTTAAATCTTTCGGAAAAAGTCGGTTTTGTTCGATGTGTAAATGAAAACTTAAATTTTGTTGCCTGGTGCAATTATTATGTGGCAGCGAGCTTTTGTCAGAGTGAAATTCGATATGTACATTTTGCATGTAGCATGTCGCAGAAACGAAAATGTAAAATATTCATTTAGCGTAAAATGTAAAATGTCTAATTTAAATTTGGAATGTCCATTTTAAATTTGTGATGATGATTGGCTTCTGTCATGATACATTTATTTTTTAAATTTTATTTATCAATTACATTTTTATTTTATATAATAATTGTCTTTTAATTAAGCACCTGCAGCTAGATAGACTGCAATCAACGCAAATCAAAACCAATTGCGACGAAGATAACAGCCCATGATCGCCATCATCCATTGTTGTGCCTAGACCTGTGCCCTAGGTGTGTTGATAAGGCAACAATTGATTCAAGACTGAAGCAATTGGGAAATGTGTATGTGTTTACTTGACACCCTGCAATGGGTACAAGTATTAGGCAGCGATCGATTAAGTTGTTTTAAACTGAACTTTAATCATGATTGTCTTTTGTTTTCTTCATAAATATTCCATATATATATATATATATAAATATATATATATATATAAATAAATAAACTGCTCGTACTATTTATACATGGCCATGGCCATGGCCGATCGAACAGGTTTG
>OZ018402.1:51518171-51542160 GCA_963969585.1 Drosophila helvetica
TGGTTTTTTGTTCGTTTTTTTTGTTCAGCTCCACACTCGCACATACAGGTTCTTAAAATTTTAATTTTTTTTTTTGTTTCGTGTTGAGAGTTCTGTTTAGAGGGGCTTAAAACGTTTTGTTCTAAGCGATCTTTTGGTCAGTTTCAACTTGGAACTTGGCTGGAGCTCACTGGAAGCAAGCGTGATAAGCGGCAATACCAGAAATACAACACAAGTACACACAATACATATCATTTATAGAACATACATATAATAGCAAAAAGTGTATCAGTTATTTCATTACCTGGTAATGAAAGTGGAAACTTAAGTCGGGTGTTGACTCGGAGGCCATTAGAAATAGAGTCTAATAATTGTTCACAATTATATGTAAGTGTACATTATTCAGCACTTTGTTGAGCAATTGTTGTAATTAATTCCCTGTGCGGAGCCAATTACCGACTCCAACTGAAGGAGTTCATTAACACTTGGACTGAACCTCGGATCAGTGAGATGGGGGCGACTGCATACAGGCTGCAGTTAGTGGGAGTGGGTTAAGTGTCAGTAGGGCATTTCAGTGTTAATGTTAGTACACGCCTTGAAAGGCATGTGAACCGTGTAATTAGTTGCAATTTGGTGGATATATCTTAAATATGGGCGCAGATACTTTGCAAATTTCCAGATATGTACATATGTATGTATGTATGCATGTGTGTGCACTTTGAGATCGCTGTGGCATCATCGCCTGTGGGGTACGTCGGTCGCATCGCTGTCATCGGCTTGTTGACGTTGCACCGACCCCGCCGACCTGATTGGCAAACACAGTGATGTGGTGGGCTGGCCGGCTTATCAGGGCCTGGTCGAATATATTGGGGAAACGTAATCGTTCGGTTCGAGGTTCAGCCACAGGGGACAGGGGCACCGGGACACCAGAACGCCAGAGCAGTAGAACAACGAAGCAACAGAGCAACGGAGCAGCGGAGCTGCGAGCTCCGGCGATAGTCGCCCGATTGACAGTCGTCGCTCTGCTGTCTCTTTTCCGCTATCGCAGCTCTGGGGTGTTCTTTGTTGTTCTGCTCGGCTCTGTGTACTGTTTATACTTAATATTCAATGGAATGGTCCCGCGTCCCCATACATGTGTAACGACAAACAACATTTTGCATGAGACTGGGAACATTTGGCCTGATTCAAGTTTCCAACTTGAAGTCGAGCGGATCGCGTTAAAAAAACGTTCCAATGGTAAAGGAAAAGCCCACCACCCCACCCCCACAGTTCTTACAAAATAATGATTCACACCGAACAAAGTTGCGAGTTGCGAGTTGGGAGTTGGGAGTTGGGAGGAGAGCTGCATGTCAATGCTATGTTGATTGAAAATGCTCAAATGTAGCTAACCATGAGACACGTGAGGCTAATTGCAATCAAATACGTTATGTGGCCTAAGCCAGAGCTTGACGTTTGTCAATCTTTTGTTTCTGTTGTTGGTGTTGTGACTCCCGTGTGGAAACTGTAACCTCGAGCCAATTTAATAGCTAAATTAGAATATAACAATTAATATTTCGTGTTTTTCAGACGAGCAGCACCAGACCTCAAGCCATGCCCGCCGTCGAGCACAAACTAAACGTCTCCGAGGAGGAGGTTCCCGAACACATTCGTCGCATTGCCAGCGAACAGGGCGAGTGCTCAAAGACCAAGAAACAAACCATCGAACAGTTTCGTAGCTATATTTTGGGTGGGTCCACTCACAGATGCCTCCGCCAAAGTCTAGACTAAGCAATCCATTTTCCTTCAGAGCGCAACGAATGCCAGCCACATCGCACCGATGACCAATATCTGGAGAAGTTCTTACGAGCACGTTACTGGAAGATCGAGAATAGCTATCGATTGGTAAGTAAAAGTGCTCCTTGTAGGACATTACCGTTCTGTAACCGAACTATATTTTACAGCTCTGCAGCTATTATAAATTTCGGGAACACAACAAAGGCTACTACGAAAAGGTTCGTCCCCTAGATCTACGCCATGTGGGCGATTCAGACATCTTGACAGTGACGCCATATCGCGACCAGCACGGCCATCGCATACTCATCTATCGATTCGGAATTTGGCAACCTAATCGCGTCACGGTCGATGATATTTTTAGGGCCACCATTGTCTTGCAGGAGCTGGGGAGCCTGGAGCCAATCTCTCAGATTATGGGAGGAGTAGGAATCTTTGATCTCAAGGATCTTGGCTTGGAACATATACTCCATCTGAGTCCCAGTGTGGCACAGAAGATGATTGCTCTGTTAGTGGTAAGAACCAGATCAATACCTAACTGCCCTAAATGGTGGATGTGAAATAATTTTTGTTGCTATTGTAGACCTCCATGCCGATTCGCACCGCCGCCCTGCATATTGTGAACCAGAACTGGGTCTTCAATGCGGGGTTCAAGATGTTCAAGCCCTTCCTTAATTCCGCCATGAGAGAGCGGCTCTACATCCACGGCAGTGATATGAGGTCCCTGCACAAGCACATCGATCCCGAGCATCTGCCCAAGCGGTAAGGCCAGCTACATCCCTTCAACTCTGTATCCCTTACGCCTCTTTCGTGTGCCCCTTTCACAGATACGGTGGCTTTCATGAGGATTACTCGTACACGCTCTGGTTGGACATGCTGAAGGACACTGGCAGCCTTGTGCAGAAGGATATGGAACAGTTGGGCTTTATTTTCGACTAGGACGCGATTTGAAAATGGATGTTTTCGATTTATGTAAGGTAGCGGACTCTACAGGGGGAGTGCTGTCTGTATCTGAACAGAAAATTGAATCTTGGAAGTTCTCAGTCTTTCCGCTAGTTTAAGAAAGAACCTCTAAATAAAATCTCCTAAATTTCATAGCCCGTTTGAGGTTATGTTGAGGACACAACAATTTGAGGTCAGAGCCGACATCAATGTTAATGCTTCGCACATTTGCCGGCCACATCGTAGAATGGGCCCATCAATGACACCACCGATGACAATAACAATCTGGCCCTGCATAACCCAATAACCAAATCAAATGAGCAAACGAGCCCACAAGCTGGATTTGTTCCGGTCAAGGAAGTCCAGCCGCAGACGATGACATGTTCGTTTTATGTATTTTCTATGCAAAATCACTGTAGGTGCTGGAAAGAGACAGCTGTCTGGCATGGACTGTTCCCGTTATGGTAATTGAGTGTTGGACAACGCATAAAATGCAGTCGGTGACCATAAATATGTTTGCACTCGTACCCAGGACCCGCGGCAGGATATGCGTGTGTGTGGGCGGTTGGGGTTGGGTTGGCGGAAGGGAAAGTATGTGTGATTCTTCTGACCGTTACAAATATGTTTGATATTTTTTATTGAATCCCGTTGTCTTGCCATCCCCCTGTTTCCCCCCCCCCCCCCACACACACCCACAGGAAGTTGTTGCCGTCTGTGTCTGTGCCGGGCTCACAAACAAACAGTAAAAAAGCTTCGCTCTCCCTCACTCGTTCGGCTGTGCCCTTTGGTCAATGATAGTGAAATTGATTTTGCTGCCAACGCGGAGAGAGGTCTAGGTTGACGCGGGACGGTGCTGAGGGGGGTCCATAATCTGTATGTGTGTGCGTGTGTGAGTGTGTACGTATAAAAGGCAGCGACATTTGTGCGATTAAAGCGACAAGATTAAAAAATTTATTGCGCAAATATTTATGGGGGGACAGTATACTGCTACTGCAGTAGCAGTGGCCGTCGAAAGAAAAAAACGAACGACCACCCACACACACGAACACACACACGCACACAAAAAGCACATATTGCATAGCCTACATTTTGGGAGGCACGACCAATGTCCCGTTATTAGTTGGCTCCTGGTAACACGTGTGTGTGTGCGTATCTTCCTCCCTGTCTCTCTTTCTATATGAGTCAGGACTGGACTGGACATAATTTATGGCTTGCAAACTGAATTTATTCGAATTTTATTGAAAAATAAAGAAAGTGGAGAAGGGCAGAGCAGAGCCCTGAGCAAATCCTCAACTCCAACATATGGCACACAGAACTCTCACTTTGCACTACACCACGAGGTAGACGGATATGGACAGTGGACGGAAACATCTGTAGATCGGTTCTAGTGTATGCGGACATATTTCCGAAGGACTTTTGGTTTTTTTTCTCCTTTTGCTGAGTTTTCAAAGTCAAAATTTCGGAAAAAATATTGCAAAAAATTATCAAATTTGAAATTGAAAGCCTAATAACTTCCAGACGGCAAGCTGCATGTGCGAAGTGTTTGGGTACGATCAATAGCTGCATTTATCAGCTTTTCAGAACTGCAAAGTTCAAAATAACCAGATGCAAGATACAAAGGTAATGTGAAAAAGGAAGCACTACCACTGAAAAAAGCATGAAACTAAAATACCAGATTTTAAATATTCTTAACAAAAACTGTGCCTAAAAAAAACCATAAGTGCTTAAAAATTTGTAAGTCCCCGAATCTATAAAAAAAAGTCATTTTTGGCCACAGCGGAAAAAAAGGTCAGTTTTGTCGAGTAGTGTAATTAAATATATCCCCAAATGTGTTAGTCATTGTTGCGTTTCACATCTCTGGTGATTGTTGTCTATAAGAAACGAATAGCTAACAAAGAATCACTTGGCTTGGATTTGAAATATCTCTCGCTGATTAACCACTAAAGATGACCAGCCGACAGACAGACAGACGCTTTATGCAGGTCCTTTCATTGTACTTTCACTTGAATCTCAAGAAATATTGCCCAAATATTTCTTTGAAACTAATCCTAAACATTTCAAGGAATCTAGCTTTTGTAAGCGGACACATAATACATACATTACGATTGAACATGTTTTTATATTCTATAAGCATCGAGTCTCGTTCCCTTTAAGAACTTGCCAATCCAAATTTACACTTCTTCCCTTCCGAAATTAACCATATTATTCAGACAACACATTTGAGGGCGTTGCCTCGGCTGTCAACAGTCCGTTAACACTGTCCTGTCACACTGATATTCGTTGACATCCGACAGAACGTACGCGTACCTGACCTTCACTTCAACCCGAAGTGTGTCCAAGAGAGAGAGAGAGAGAGCGGACGATAGGGCAAATAGAGGGGTGCAGCGCAACCCTAAACCTATAATTGCTTCCTAATGATCTGGTAAGGGTAGCAACCCCTCGCTCACACCCCTGCCGCTGCCCCTTCCCCTGCCCCTTCCCCTGCCATGGGTCGTGGTATCGTGGCTTATCACCGAAAGCAGTTTATCATTGAGCGATTGGCAGGCCCGAAGCCGGACCAAAACAATACGAGCAAATAAATTATGTCCAGCGATTTGTAAACAGACATAAACTGGTCTAAGCGGAGGTCAAGTCGCGGCAGGGCTGGGGGTGTAGATCCTTTTGATTTCATAAATAAAGTCCGGGCAGAATAATTGAAATATTTGCTGTCAATTTGTTGACTCCGTGCCTCCGTCTTTCGGCCTGAGGCGAAGGTGTAAACGGAATAAATGGTGGCTCGTTATGACGCTTGGTTACCACAGACACCACGGATACTGCCACAGATCACAGGACACCCACGACCTCGAACGCTGCCTGTTTGCTCAGAGAAGGACTGGCGCGACCTCCCAAGTTGATAAATGGCTGGGAAATTTATTTTCCTCTTGCTGCCATTGACCCGTGTGTGCCCAAGGAAATCAGTGTGGATTACGCGAAATTGAGACATAAAAAGGGATAGGCATCTGGATAGGTTGACAAATAAGATTTTGCATAATCCTCTGAGATTCCTTATCAATGTTTTTCAGGTTACGGTTTTGATAAATACTAAGAGCTATTGGAGGAAGATATAAATCGGGGGAGCAATAGAAATGTACGGAAATTGGTAGCATCTGAATATTCAACAGTATAACACTGTTCCTGCAGGATGTAAAGGACCTGTACACATGTACCAATATAGATTTTTTGCGACTTTAGTTGCGAGACTCTCCAAATGTTCGAGATACCAGCATAAGAAATGTTTTCTACCTTTTTTAAAACTTTATACCTCTTCGGTTAAGGCCATCAGAATATTGAATAGTTCAAAAATATCTCACCTATACAGCACGACTTAGAAGGCGTAGGATACACTTGTATCCCATGGGGACAAGGTCTGCGCTGCTGCTCTGCTCTGATCCTTCTGCTCTTTCGCATGTCATTAAACCCGAGCGAAGACCGCTGAAGAGGACATTTTTCATTGCCTAGCACCGACCCCCAGGGCGAGCTGCACTCACGCAGAGATGTGCAACGGAAGGGGGCATTGATACGGGCATGCGGCTATGGAGGGTGGTGGGAGGAATGCGGCAGGGAACACGACAGGAACATGTCAACGTTTTTGCCCATTTGTCGGTGTTGTATTTCAAATCGATTTTCTGTTGATTTACAGGATATTATTTGTGATAAAACACGACTTTACTTCGTGCTTAAAGTGCACTCCAAGCGATGATCTGAAACCGCAGTGGCCATACACTGAGGGTAAAGCGTCTATATATCGTAGAAAATAGATCAAAAACGAGGGGGAACGTTATGAGCCGCGTCTGCGCCGCGGCTCTACTTTATACCCGGTACTCAGTCAGTATATATGTATGTGAGCTTACGATATATGTAATTTATTACATGTTCGCAAAAGGGAAAAATTGAATTTTAGCCAAAAAAAAACAATTTAAGTCGAACCTTTTCGGAGATTTTGATCTATTAGATGTTTCCATATTGGTTAACATAAATTTTTTACATCTGCCATTTCTACATGTTTTTATCTACTTCCTACATATACATACACGGCTGTGTGCGAGAGAGAGAGGGAATCAGTCTGCGCTTGGGAGGCCACTGAAATTTCATTTGTTCCTTCTGACTATATTTATGATCCGATCTGATCCAAATTCAATACTCTGATAGATATAGTAATTTTCTATGATTCTGCGTTTTTGGTTTTCCCGTATCTTCAAAATTGTAGATTTTCATCTTTTGTGGGGGCGGAAGGGGGCGTGGCCAAATTTTAAAACAAACTCGTCTCGGTTTGATATCACAGGAGCTTGGATAGAAAGTTTGGTGGTTCTAGCTCTTATAGTCTCTGAGAACTAGGCGTCAAAAAATTCGATCAGGCATAGCGCCTACCCCTGTGTGTGAGAGAGAGCGAGAGGGAACGATGCATTTCGAAATTGTTTTCTTCATTGTGGCTATATTAATGAGTCCATCTGATCCAGATTCAACACTCTGATAGATATTGTCATTCTCTACGATTCTGCGTTTTTAGTTTTCTCGTATCTTTTAAATTGTGCATGCCACAGATTTTCGTCCTTGGAGTGGGCGGAAGGGGGCGGGGCGAAATTTTGAAATACACTTGTAACAGTGCGATAGGACAGGAGTCTGGATACAAAATAGTGTTCCTCTAGCTTTTATGGTCTTTGAGCTATAGGCGCTAATGAAGACGGACGGACGGACAGACGGACAGACGGACGGACAGACAGACATAGCTATATCGACTCGGCTATTGATGCTGATCAAGAATATATATACTTTATGGGGTCGGAAACGCTTCCTTCTGGGTGTTACACACATTAATTTTTTGCACAAATCTAATATACCCCTTTACTCTTCGAGTACCGGGTATAATGAGGAAGTATGGAATGTTTTTTCTATGAATAGGAATATTGCGGTTGTACAAGCCGGAGGAACCCCCAAAAGTGCAGGACAAGGACAGAAAACCAATGAATTACATATATGCTTGTATTCGTACAGCATTTCTTTACTGATATCGTCGATAAGAAATTATTAGCAAATAAATCTTTCAGATCTTTCAGGCGATTTTTCGCAGTGCAGAGTCTGCCATGCTGCGGGGTGGCAGGGACCGCAGCCAGACCGCCCGGCACAGTCAATCACATCAGGACCAAGAATGAGCGTCTTTTTCCTGTAAGTCGTACGAGTAATGCTGCCTAATCCGCCGTAATAAACATTGTCAATTGCGTTCAGTTCCTGGTTCTGGTTCTGGGACTCATGTGAGCGGGTCCCGAGATGCGGGAAAGAGTCAGTCATCAGTATCAGCCAGCGAGACGAGGAGTGGAGTCCACATCCCCATCATCATCAACAATTGAAATGCAATTGAAAGGAATCGCGTACAAATATTTGCACTTGGATTGCCGCAACATCGAATCGGCGCAATCGAATCGATTGCAAATGAGCAGAGATGGATGGAAATATTTCGTTGCATACTTTCCCGCATGAGGGCTAAAGGCAAATAGTGGCGGAAGATGGAGGGAGGGAGGTTGGAGCAAACTTTTGCTTGGCTAGCACGTGGCTGACTCCGTGCGCTCACTCGTCTGACTCGCCGCGAGTTGATTATTAAAAGTATTTTTAATTGGCCTCAGATAAATATTTGCACACCTTTAACCCTTTTCAATATTCCCAAGTGCTGCCGCAGGAGAAGGAGAAGGAGCGTAGCCGCAGCTCCGACCCCCTTCTCTCTCCCGCTCTCTGAAAATCTCTTCTTGTATGAATATGTATATGTATGGTTCTCTCTCTTCCTCGTTGTCCTGCTCGTACGTACCCCACTTTTCGTCAGAAATCAGCGCAGACAGCCAAATGGAGCATTCAGAGGATAATTCGATTGTGTTCAATTTAATTTTGACAAGCTTCAGTGAAGACTAGTACTCTCAACCCCCTCCCTCCACATTGCCCACCCACCAGACTTGATTTGATTTTGTTTTATGTTTTTCCTGCTGGCAGAGAAGAAGCATGTTTTATGCCTCCTCGTCCCTCCCCCTCCCACTCCCACTTCCACTCCCTTTCCCTTTCCCATCCGCCCTTTCCCAATTTTGCTCGACACAACAATTGCGTGGAGAATGGGTGTGACGGGGGCGATTGAGAGGCTGCGGGTCGGATGGTCTGACGGACCGAAGGGGGAAGATAACCCAGTTACAGCAGCAGCCAAATGAAAGTTTTTGTGGTCACTTTTGTGGCTTACAAGTTAACCAAATACGAGAATAGTTCTCAAGCTTTTGTCCCGTTTGGGGAAATGAGTTTTGGTTATTGAAAATTCGCATAAGAGGAAAAAAAGAAGAAACGAATAAAGTGCGAATTATTGAAATGTTTTATAAATTGAGAATAGGATTTTAAGCAATGTGTTGAGCAAATTGTATGTTTTTCTATATTGTGAAAATAATTAACAAATAAGATAGTGATGGATCTAGATATTTCCATGTTTGCGTTCTCCGAGAAGGCACTGTTTTAAATCTGGGAAAAAAAAAATTTAAAGGGCCTCCTGCAATATAATGCTTGTTATCGAATTTGTCAAATAAATAATAGCCGCTTACATTTTGCATAAAGATTTTCCGTTTATAATTTAATTTCATTTATGAAAATCATGGCCCAGTACTTTGGAGCCAGTATACAGAGAAATTCGATTTACTATAGAGGCGAAATCGCGAACCATCCCCACTCAATTAGAAGATATTAAATATTTGTGCACATTTAATATCGTCGAAGGTTAAATTGGAGTATTTTGAAATATTTTTTCTACTAATTTGAATATAACTCTATGTTAATTGATTGGAAATGGTTTTATATCTTGTATTTGCAGATCGAAGTTCAGGATCCTTGCGAAAAATGTTGATTTGAATTTAATTTCGAGTATCTACTCGAGATACGACTAAGTTCACATCTGCCTGAGATATTTTAGGGGTAAGTAACCGCAGCACGATACGAGTACCACACAATTCCTGGTTCTCCAAGTGCAATGCCATACCTGTACTTGTACTTGTATTTGTATTTGTAATAATACAAAATGTATCAAAAAATGTATCGTGGCTTAAATAGCCCCCATTTTGAAAAGTCCACTCTTCTGCTACTGCCTGCGGCCCTTCAGGCACAATTGAACTTGTTGCACAAACAAAAGAGACTCCCATCTCATATCTCACAACAATATTATATCACGGAAATCTGTTTGGCCAACGTAGACAAAACATTTGCACAAAACAAAAAAAATCAGGTCCAAATTAAAATAAAACAAGAAAAACTCATGTCCAAGATGGGAGGGTGGGAGAATGGGAGGATGGAGATGCGGATGCGGATCCGGATCCGGATCCGGACGGCGGCGGACGACAGGACAGAAGAAGGTTGGTAAGGTATCCGGGGCCATTTCTGCTGGCTCAGCAAGTAAATGCACCTGTGCACTCTGAAATCCTTTACACAGAGCAAACAGATATACAAACACACAGATACTCTCACGCACACAAGGATACGTGTATCCACGTAGTGCGAGAGAGAGAGAGAGAGAGAGCGACGAGTATTATATACGAGCCAAAACAAATCGAGCGACTTATCAGGGCTAAAACATCTCACATTGACTTATGCACTGGAAAATGGAACAATGGATGGGACCAGAGCTCGGCTCTTCCAGTCCGGAGCGGACAGATGGAGCGCCAACCAAACGATGGCCAGCCAAATGGGACTGGAAGCGATGACGCTCCGCTCCGCTCTGCTCTGCTCCGACGATGGCCAGCGGAAGCGGCTATGTAGGAATGAGTGAGTGAGACCCAGATCCAGAGAGAGGGCCAGCCAACATACGGCGATACCTACAAGCACACATAAATACATAAATACATACATACATACATACATGCTCGTGTGTGTGTATGTACATAGATACTCGTAGATATGGCCAAGTGGGCGGAGCCGAGGCAGCATAATGTGTATATGTATCTATGCAAGCTCGCCTGTGTTGTGTGTGTGTGCCATTTTTTATGCGCTCCATGGCAATTCAAAAACGCCTACTTCAGAGAACAGACCCACAACAGCAGCTATTCCACCACCAAAATTGACCCCATCCAGAGGCAACGGCAAAGGCAGCAGCAGGCGAGAGAGCGGTCGGGGACGGGGTCGCTGACGGGACGGGGGACACACGAAACCGAACCAAAATGAGAGCTAGAGAGCAAGCCAAAGTTTGTGCTCCTGCACAGTGGGTCGAATGTTGAACTTAAAGTTGAAGTCTCGAATTTAACACAAAGACATCCCCTCAAGGTGCAACCGAACCTCATCGGGGTGAACATTTTTCATATTAATTTAAAACCCCTATAATAAGTATAGGATTCCAACATTATGTTGTAAAATAACAGTAATATTTTCTAGCCGCGAAAATTCCGCTAAATTTGCACGATGCCAAAAACAACAATTAACACAGATTCACATATATGTATGTACATGTGTACTTTTGTCCCAAAATTGTTTTCTAAAAGTATTAAAAGTTAACCAATTTACATATAATTTCATGAATTTGATGTGAAAACCTATTAAAATAAGCAAACTTTTATTTTTTCGATATTTTTATGGTCATGTTTTTCTTTACTTTTATCTTCTATAAGAAAGCTGATTCTTGATAAAACTTGTTCCTCAAAGTCTATCATATCGAAACATATTGAAAAATACCACAAAATTGGCGCAAAATAGGTATATAACGGTATATTTTTGAACTTTTATTACAACGGAATTTGGTAAGGCAGCGCCAGTAACGTTCGTCAGTTGCCAGACGCGGAATTATAAGAATATATATATATTATATATATAAGAACTTGTAAAATGAACACTGAATTGATTTTGGCTTATATCTGTAAGACCGGCATTTTTTATTGAGACCTTTTTTTTTGAATAAAGCACTAAAGCCTTTTTAAAAATATAGTTTTTTTTTCCTTTTTTGTCTAGGAATTATACGAATCGCAAGGATGGAAGTTCCCATTTGCAGTAACTGTAGAATAGTTTCCCAGGGACTACATTTGCTTCCGTGTGAGAGCAGTTTTCTTCGCTTCTGTGCCCACTGTGCAAAGCATCGAGATGCGGAGCTTTTCTTTCTCTCCGCTTGGTTGGTGCTCCGGCTCTCGTGGATTGCTGCTGTTGGTGTTGCTGTTGTTGCTGCTGCTGCTGCTGCTGCTGCTGCTACTGTCGACAAGTGTGCGGTGGCGGCAGGGCAAGCTTTTCCGTACCATTTCCAATTCCAGTTCCAGCAGGAGCCAAACGAGCCACCAGCGAATGGCGTTCGAGCTGCCGATGTGGCCGTTGTCGTGGTCGTCGCATTCGGTTTTTTGCATTTCGTGTCTCTTAGCTTTACCGTTACACACAACACCCGTACACATGTATATAAAATTGCGGCGCTGCGCGCGTCGCGGCCATTCCTCGGCCCAGGGCCACCCTTCAGTCATCAGCCAGAGCCAGAGCCAGAGCCGGAGCCGGAGCCAGAGTCATTCGCCACCGTTAACTCTTTGAAATTGGACGCAGTGGGCGGCTGAGCGCGTTCGCGAAAAAATTCAAAATAAATTCCAAGTGAGCAATAGAAAGAGAAAGAAAGAGAAAGAAAGAGAGAGAGAGAGCAGGCTCACACAGATAATGCCAAAAAGATAGTGCCCAAAGTGATCAACACTCGAAAAACGAGGAAAAGTTAAGGAAAATTTAAGGAAGAAGAAAGATAAAGAAAAACTTCGGCCCGACAAGGTACGAGTACGAGTACGAGTATCCGAGTGCTAAGTGCGAGTGGAGTGGAGTGGCCCCCCCGAAAGCCCCGATAGTTGTCCTACTTGACCCTGCCCCGACCCTCGCATGTGAGACCGGCCGGTCGCGGTCGATCCAATGAAAATGGAAGATCCCACTATAGCCGATACGTACGTGCAGGAGTTCGATCTGCACCACCTGGAGGTGCCGGTTGCCGGCAGCAGCAGCAGCAACGCCAACGCCAACGCCGTCAACAGCGCGGCGGCGGTGGCCGCCGTCATCGGGCACGTGAAGCGGGAGGATCACAGTCCGCCGCAGCCGGTGGCGGTCAAGTGGACCACTGTGCACGGAGAGCCACCGGGTTCCGACGAGGTGGTGCCGGAGCCGCTGGCCCTGGCTGTCCCAGAGCCAGCCGTGGCCGAGGAGGTGCCACCGTCGCCGCACATCAAGCTGCGCTCCTTCTCGGGCCACCAGTGGCACATAGATGAGCGCCGGCTGCAACCCCTCTCGCCACCGCCGGAGCAGTACGGCCCGATGCCCGGCCAGGCCATATTGGTCAACACATCCTCCTCTTCGGCGGCCGGAGTGCCGGGCGGCGTGCCCTCCACCCCGCCGGAGACTCCGCCCGTTGTGGGTTCGCCGACGGGCAGTAGTAGCTGCAGGAAGGAAGCTGCGCCGGTGGTCAGTGCCGGACTGAGCCACGAAATGATGTGGCTGACCAACTCCATACGTGCCGACCAGCAGCCCCTCGATCTGCGGCCGCTGCCCTATCCCGGCTCCCAGGAGGAGGCCGAAGAGTGGGATCGGCAGCGAGACTACGCCCTGCAGGCGGCCGCCGCCCACCATCACCACCACGGACAGCCGCTGATGCAGAGCCAACACCATCCGCACAGCCATCCGCACCCATATCCGCACGGCCATCCCCCTGCGCATCCGCACCCGCACGCGCATCCGCATCCGCACCAGGTCATGCTCCAGCAGGCCAAGTATCCGCATCACCACTTCCACAACCTCGACCTGGCCCCCATCAACATGCACTCGAACCCACACGCCCCCCACACGGCAACGTACGCGGCAGCCTCCGGCTCGGTCACGCCCACCACCTGCCTGCCCCAGGTGCCGAGCAACATCAGCAGCGGCAGCAGCAGCAGCGTGGGAGGGGGTTGCATGCTCACCCGAGCGGCCCTCCAGCCCTGCCGGCCGCTCTCGGCCAGCTCGACGAGATCCTCGAACAACATGTCGCCCAGGACCTGCTCGGGAGCGTACAGCAACGCCACGCTGGAGGACTGCATCAACGACGACATGCTGACCACGCTGACGGTGCGGGAGCTGAACAAGCGGCTTCACGGCTGCCCCCGCGAGGAGGTGGTGCGCCTGAAGCAGAAGCGGCGCACCCTGAAGAACCGCGGCTACGCCCAGAACTGCCGCTCGAAGCGCCTCCACCAACGCCACGAGCTGGAGAAGGCCAATCGCCAGCTCAACCAGGACCTGCACCGCCTCAAGCACGAGTACTCGCGCGTCTGCCAGGAGCGGGACGCCCTCATGCAGCGTCTCCAGAGGATCGGTGGTGCCGGCGGAGGGGGTCCGGCGGCAGCTGGCGACAGCCAGAGCTCGCCGGAGTTCTACCTATGACGCCAGCTGGCGGCAGCCACCTCGTCCTCCTCAACAGCCTCGCACCAGCCACGCGGCCACCAGTGGGCGGCCGTCCAGCAGCTGGCCAACTAAATGGCCAAATGGGACTGATTCCAAAAGGTATTTTCCCCCAGGAGTTTTCATCTATCTTTAGTTCTTGCGGTTCTGTTCCCCGAACCAGGAAAGGCCGTAAGCCACACCATACCCAATTCTCTCTTTTCTTAGGATTGTGACAATAAATTCCGTTTACATTTAAGTTTGAGTTTGAGATCTTTTAAAGCTATAGATAGATAGAGAAAGAGAGCGAGAGAGAGATGCAGAGAGAACTTTTGCTGATTATCAGCCTGACTATAGGCAAAAAAATTGAAAAATTGATTATTGATTATGCAAAAAGAAAAACGAAAAAAAAGAAAAACGCATTTGTATAAAGAACAAACATTGTATAAAGACGAAAAGACGAAAAGCAAAATCAAAATCAAAATCGAAATCGGAAAAGGGAAGAGTGGAGAGTGGAGAATCATTTGCAGCTTCTGATTACCGATCGCTACATTGTATTACGATTAAAAATTACAATTACAATTACAATTACAAATTACGAGTTAGTAACACACGCTTATTTGTTGATTAGTTCTAGCCTTAGTTTCCCTTCTAGTATTAGGCAGAGGAGAGCAGAAGCGTATAGATATCATAGCTGAAAGAATTAAGGGTAGCTGTAATGTTGATCTTAGAGGCCGTGTTTCTGTTTCTGTTTCCGATTCCGCTTCCGTTTCTGTTTTTTTCGTTGGATCCTTTTCGTTCCACCCTCCCCCCAAACCATACACATACTTAACTAAAGGTTGTATTACGGTTAAATACTTCAAGTACTTGTACTGACAAAATACCACACCCTCGAAACCGATTCTGTAAAAAGTGAAACTGAAGCATAAGAAAGCCAAACAAAGCCAAACAAAACCAAACAAAACAAATCAAAACTAAACTAAACTTAACTAAACTGAACAAACAAGTCCTATATAATGTAATAATGAAAACAAAGAGCTCATTGCTAACGATAATGTAAATACACACCCACACACCGATTTGAAAAAAGGAAAAGACACAACGCCAATTCCGTACATTTAAGACTTTTTTGGGGAACATTCAAATGTCCCTCTTTGTGAAATGTCAGCAGAACAGGACGAATACTGAACACTGAACACTGAATACTGAATGCAAGAAATTATAAATAAATTAAAGATTAAAGAAACATTGTGAGTAGCTGATAAGTGTGCATAAATCGAGTTAGTAATAAATCTAATTTAAAATTACAAATCCAAGTGTATTTTTTTCTGTGTACATATGCACTTCCATACATACATACATACATATTTTCTGTATTTTCTGACTGAAAATAGTGAGCATTGGAGATAGCAGCCAAGTGAGTAACAACAACAGACACCATAAACAGCGAGGCCGATCTTCAGGCTTGTTCAATCCCTGATGAAATGTATGGCAGAATGCCTAAAGGATTCATTAAAGAGTGGTGGAAATACATATTTAGGGAGACGCCGAATCAAATCTAAAGGATGTGATGGGCCTCTCCTAAGTCTATTTGAAAATTATACGGAAAACGGTAAAGTAGAGACAGTCCTTGGCTGATTGGATAGCTATTAGCCATCCAGTATACGCTTAAAGCTCACAGATGGCCAAAATGTATGGAAAACGGATCGCAAGCATCTGGATAGACGGGGCAATTTCTACGCCTCTGTGGCACATGTGAAACTAATAGATTTTCTGATCATGTACGTACGTGTGTATATAGGAACGGATAATGCGAGGAAAATAGACAATAATGCTTACAAATTTATAGTGTTGTTCCGTTCATGTTCCATTTGATTTAAAAAGCATACTAAATTCCAATCAGGTGGAATCTTATTATTTTGTAACAACATTACATAAAGGGGTTGCTTTGATTAACAAGGACCCCATCCCTGATTAATGATCTTGAATCAATCATTTTAATTTAAACTATACTTAAGAGAACAGAACAGAACAGAAAGTTTCCCAAGTTTCTATTCCACCAAAAACAAATGTGCTGAAACTGGATACAATATCAGCCTCGAAAACACAATTGATCAGCCCAAATCTTCAAAAATTGTATGCATATTTGTATTTAATCTCTCGAACATTTTTTATTTGTCTTGTCCCCAGACAGCCTTCACTGTATCAAAATATATTAAAGTGCTAGATAAATGATATATGCCATTTTTGAGATCTTCATTTATTGCCGATCATCGGACTTGCTTCTCTCACAGCAGCGATCGAGGTTTCTGTTTAAAAACCCTTCGGCTCAATCTCAGCTTGCACCCTTAGTGGAGGCGATCGCGAACTCCCTCCCCCCCTAATTTCAGAGAACTGCATACGCTGTGTGGTCTGTCGGCATTGATAAAGCGGGTCAGAATCAACATAAACAAATCCAGTCCAATCCAATCTGCGGAGTCCGAGAGTGTCAGCAGCCACACTGAGTGCCCCAAAGTACGAGTAGAGTCAACAAACACGAGTCGCGTAACGGCGCATGCAGGAGCAGAAGCAGAAGGAGGCGATGCCCAGGCAGATGACGATGACGATGCCGATGCCGATGGAGCACCAGCATCGAATTACAATCATCAACATGAAGACCAACAACATCAGAAGCGGTCCCAAAGAGGGCCCGAGACCACCGCCTCTGACTCTGGTTCTGGCTCTGAGTCGCAGTACAAGGGCCCACCAGGCGGCGTAATTCGGTTCTGGATCTGTGTGGGGATCTGTGTGTGGATCAGTGTTGCCCTTGTAATTTTTCATTAATAAAACTTTAGTTTTTCAAGTTTGTTTGTTTTCATTGCAATTCAGATTTGGCTCTGATTGGGATCCCGGCTTGGGTCCGGCCGTTTTTAGGGCTCTGGGTCTTGAATTTATTTATTATTTGGATTATATGAATTTCCTGTCTACCCGGGCACTCGAGTCTGCTGCTGCTCCTCCTCCTCCTTCTCCTCACATGCGATGGCGGTCGCATTTGAGCCCTCGATCGACCGAGTTGCGCAACAATTTTTGTCGAATTTGATTTTTACGAGTATTATTTGGCCAAATGATGACGACGACACGACCATCAAGTGGCCATTTTATTCCGAGTTCTTTCCATTTCATTTCGTTCTTTATTCTTTATTATTTATTTTGGTTCCATTCCAGCTTACTTCTGGCCCAGCAGGAAGTGTCGGGTTTCGTTTTCGGTCATGAAATCGGCGCATGCAAGAGGTTAAAAAGCGAAGGGAAAGGAAGGGAAAGGAAGCCCCTTCTAACCGCCATTTAAATAAAAATAAGTGTGAAACAGTTCGGCAAAGCGAACATGTTTCTCCATGGCGGGCCTATTCCTAGAATCTGTCTTCAATAATTCCCGGGCCAACTCCAATATATGTACATATATCTGTGTACATATTTCCCTCTTAAGCTCTGCGACATTTTGGGATTCTTTGGCTTCAAGTGCAGATTAAACAATAATTATGAAATTCTGATGCAAATCGCTGGCGACCGAAAGTCTTTCTCCAGGCTTTCTCCTTGCGCCGCAGCCGGGGGCCAGACACGAGTGAAATTCAGGCAGCTTGAGTGGATGTCAAGTGTGGCCGGGGGACGGAGAGGACTGGTGGAGAGGAGAGGGGGATGGGGGATGGGCACTTGTCAAACGAAATTTATAGACACGACAATGACAATCGGTAAATTGTCATGACCATGGAGCTAAGTTCATCCTCGGGCATAATCAGTGCTCAGGGGCAGGGCAGGCAGAGTCCTGGCAGGACCATCTCGGCCAACTGGGATGATTGTCAACATTATTATGGTCCGCACACCGTTTGATTATGCTGCGTACCCGAGCACGGGGCACTCTTTTTATGCCTGCACTGCGACGTGTGACGGCTTTGATGAGCGGTGGCTGTGGGATTGGATGGGCTGGAATGGGCTGGAATGGGATGGTATGGGACAGGGAATCTCTAGCTGGTCTGGTGCGGGGGGTGGGTGCGTTTTTTATTACGTTCCTCAAGTGGATGAGCCAGCCAGCATCGAGCCCCGAACGACGACGACGACGACCGTCAAGCGACACGCTTAAGTGGCTGTCCCTGCCTCATCTCCGGGTCTGCCATCAAACCCTCCGGCCCCCGCCCCCCTCCGGCCCCTCCTGCCCTGCTCGGCTTGTCTTAATTCAATCGATAGTTCACACATGTAATCGCATGGCCGGATGATTGGGGGGCTTCTTCCTGCTCTCTACTTTTACTCTGCTACTCTGCTTCCTTCTTCTGTTTCGCTGCCTTTCGCCGTGTCTGTCGCGTATTCCTCTTTGCTTTGCATGCCGCACACGTAGCTTTGACATTGACGGAGGGAGGTGCGGGTCGGGGTAGGGCTGGGGGTGGTGACTCTGTTTTGTTCCCATTTTCCGATCTGACTTTAACCTTAAATCGTTAACACATTAGTTGCCATTCGAGATATTTGCGCCGTCATTCCCGGGGGCAGCCACTCATTAGCTTAATGAAGATTTCCAATACTCTCTTCTGCGGTCCTTCAAAGGCTCATTAGTCGCCGCTTTGTTCGGCTCGGTCTCAGTCTCAGTTCTGTGCTGTGCTGGGGAAAGTTTTTCCAAAATATGCTCGTAAATCTCATTTGGCAGCGCTGAAAAAGGGGAATTTATCGCGTCAAAGGACAAGTGCCAAAAAGTTTTTGGCCAAAAGCTTATCAATCATTGACGTACGAGTGCGGGCAGTGGGGGGTGGCGGAATAATGAAGTTTCCCCGAGATCTATAGGAATCTATAACTTCTGTAACAGCTCGTTTGTACACCACTTGTTTTATAAGCCCAATCAGAAGGATTGCTTCGGATCTCTGGCAGACCAGTGCATATATTGCTTGCCAACCGATCGTTCCTATAACAGACATATGAAATAGGGATTCAATCTGGCATACTCCGGCTGGCAGATAGACCAATTTTCACAGAAACAGACGGACGGACATCGCTGGATCGACTCTGCTTGCCCTCTCCTGGAATTCCATAAAATTCCCTTCGAAGAATCCTCGCTTGGGAGTTTTTCCTTCACCTGTCTAGCTGCTTGATTTAATTGACAGGCATTCGAAATCAATAATATTCCTTAAGTCTGGTCTGAGGAACATGCTCTTTGGATTAAAGTCGTACAGCTGCTGATAATCGACCAAACTTAATCTCGACATTGAGATCGCGTCACTTCCCTTTTTCACTGAATTATTCCCAGCTCTAATCTCTGGGCTAGCATCTTGTGAGTGTCTGAAGCTTCCTTCGTCCATCCCATGGATTACGCTCCCCCCAGCCAGTGCGGAAGGCCCCTTGGAGCACGGTCCATTGTCTTGCGTTTTTTTATTGATGGGCTGCTCTGCTGTTTTTTACGACTTCACCCCAGTCCGTGTCAGTGGGCTGTGGGCTGTGGGCAGTGGGCAGTGCCGACCCGTCTCCATGTCCAGTGTCATTCATACGCGTACATCCTTTGCCATGCAGTTGTCGTCGTCCCTGAGGCGATTTTCATACTTGGACTTCCGTTTGCAATGTATCTTTATCGTTTTATACCGCTTCCGTGCCCAGTATATCTACTCCGGGTCCAGGGGGCTGCCACGGCGCGGCGTCGCATAATTTCCGTAATGACCAATGATATAAATGGAACTCATTTGCCAGTCCCCGCGTCCTTCTTCTGTCCGTTGTATTGATGCGCTGCCGTAAATCGCTTTTCGACCCCCCTATCCCCCCTATTCCACAGACACGAACTTTGTCTGGACCCTGTCCAGGGACGTCTTCGTCCTCGACTCCTTTAACGTTTGTAATAATAAATTAAATCACATTTCGGTTTTTTCCCCCTCTGTGCTCGTACCCTGTAGGCTGCCAGGGTGTGCTGCATAGACAAGGATCAGCAGCCGAGTCCTTCTAGGAAATACTACTTAAGTTTGAGAGTTTGGCCCACCAACTATTCACGGAATAAATATACATGTGTTCCGTTTATTCCTATTCTGTTTTAAGGATATCTTCTAGTCGGAACACTGGTCCAGGACGTTCTGAATGGGTTTGGGTGCATGGGCGAGTCCGTGTGTGGGCCACGGCAGGATGTCTATCTGGTTCATTGGCTGTGGCCCATAAAAAAGAGGCAGAGCGGAGAGGAAGCCTTAGCATGAGGCATATGAAGACATTTGCCTTTTCCTTCAATTCCGGGCCATTACAAATTGGTTGAATTTGATTTTGCCCCAAAAAGAGAACTGTGGTGTCCACTCCCCGTTTGTACTGGCACTGGCACTGGCGGGAAGGGCAGTGGGCAGTGGGCAGTGGGCAGGGGGAGTGGGAGTTGGGAGATGGGTGAAGCTATTCTGGGGCAACCTTCAGTGAGCGTTCGCGTTTACCAGAAGGTTGTGCCCCGCTGCCATCCGCCGCTGCCCGTGGCAGCAATCCAAGAAGCCAGAGCCCAGAACCAGGTAGCGGTGTCGCCACACACAGGTGCATCCAAATTGTTTTTGCTTTTGTAATTTTTTCTTTCTTTTCATATTTCATTTTAAGGTATTGTACTTTTTTCTTCGCTTCGGTCTGGTGTTTTCTTTCCGCCGATTCGGCAGATTTCATTTTCGTTTTCTTTTTCCTTATTTCTTTTTTTTTTTTTTGTTTTTTGGGACTTATGTAAAGAGACAAACAAAATGCAACAGCAAACCGCCAGATGAGTAATGAGTGCAAGCCAAAAGATATGATATATACAGATGTACATATTCAGAACTAGGTGTATCTTAAGAGGGCTGAAGATAGAGTACACTCCCCCAGAGTTCCGCGGAATCCCACATGGAATGTGGAAGGTGGGCAGCAACAGGTTCTCTCTGCAGCAATTGAAAGGAATGTTTTGAATTAGAAGCCTCGAACTTGCAACAGTATAGAGCGTAGTCTAATGTCAGGTATTCCTGGAAAAACAGAATGATCTTTTATTTTTGGTCACATTTTCCAAGCACTCTTTGGATAGCCAACGTGGACTTGGAATATCCCCGGATAGTGTGTAGAACCTTATAAATTTATAGAACAAAATCACTCCTAAAATTTTCCCCTTCCCCCGACATGTAACCAGCGATCTCGAAGTCGATCTCGTGATATCGTCACTTAGATTCTCGGTTACCTTGAAGTTTGTCCAACAACCGTGGGAACATAAACAATGGCTTCCCTCACGTTTTCGCGAAGCGAAACCCAACCGTAATCAATGCCCCTCCCAGCGACATTAAACAGCACGGACAAGTGCAACGCGATACCCATAACTTTGAAGTCGTCGATCATTTGTGAAACATTTAATGCACTAAGAATGTTGATATTGGATTGAGTAGGATTATAGGTTTTCCAGAGACTGTCTGCTTATGCAAATAATGTCCATATCATTGAAAGCTTAAAGCTGATTCTTCAGACAAGTATTTTGTTCCTCAACTGAATCGATATCGATGTACTCCTTCAGCATCTCCCCCTACGGCAATAGTTCTACCAGAGTAAAGGCTAAAGGTTCGTTATAGGGAAAATACGTTATATAGAATTCGTAAAATTAAATTTTTTTAAGCTTATTTAACTTTAAATAGTTAAACACAAAAATTCATTGTAAGGAGAGCAAAACGTACTGAAAAATGAACGAAAATGCATTGGAAATCTGGAAATAAATTCGTTATAGTGAAGTTCGTTACAGAGGATTTCAACTGTACATACAAGATTATCCGTCTATAGACTATATGGGCTTGGGATTGTAGAAACTTTCTTAGATCAAGCTCTTATAAGTTAGTGCTCGTTCGGATGAATATTATGTTAACGATTCCGGATAAGGTAACAGTCCTCGATAGTATAGTGGTCAGTATCCCCGCCTGTCACGCGGGAGACCGGGGTTCAATTCCCCGTCGGGGAGATGGATAATTCCACCTTTTTTTTATCCCAGCCATTTTTAGCCATGTTATAGTTTTTTATTTAGCTGTGATATAATTTTAGTAATAGTGAAAAAGTAAAAGTGATAAATATCACCTTAATTATTTCATTTAGGAATTCATATTCATTGAGTTGTACATTTAAGAGGCGCTCCTTCAGAGTACGTTCCTGCTGCTTCCTTGCAATTTTGTGCTTTTCTCAAGAACTTAATGATCTTTCAATAAGACTTATACCATTATCTTTCCGCCTTGCCCAGCAGGCGCCTGGCGTTGCTTACAGAGAACAAATAGATCATTCCACAAATACAACAGAGGAAGATAATCATGATCTATCTGTAGATTCCGCGTTCTCTCGAACGAGTTCTCTCGCACGGGGAAAATATCACCTCAGTCTCGCAACGATTTTCGCTGATTAGGAAAAAATGCAAAAGCAAAAAGACCGGAGACGCGAAGCGATTGCAACACGAGGCTGGGCAAAGGGGCGACATCGAAGCTCGTGTCAGCACTCTGGGCTGGGGTCGCCACTGTCGGTCGATGAACCCCCGGCGGAAAACTAAAGTAAAATATAAAAAAAACTCAATAAAAAGTAACAACAGTGAAAAAGTGATTGGCGTGGCAGAATTGTGCATTCAAGTCGGGCTCGGCACCTCTTTCTCTTTCTGTTTCTCGGCGGGACTGCGACTACAACAACCAGTGCAGAGCAGTGCACGCGCGACTCGAGCGCATAATGAGGTTATAAAAAATTCACCATTTTGAATAAATCAATTTAAATATTTCGCCAACATATTGTTATCAGAGCAACTAGCAGCCGAAATTACAGAAAAGCAACAATTGAAATTAAATACATTTTTTCGCAAATGGTTTCTGCTGAATTTGCAATAAATTGGAGCAAAAAAAAAATGATAAAAAAAGAAAGAGGCATCGAATCGATTGCAGGGATCAGCATTCCGTCAGTCCGCCGCTTAATTTATTTATTGTTGTCGACGACTGTACATGTAATTTGATGATTTAATTAATATTGAATTACAGTGCCAACAGAGCCGGCTCGGCTCGGCTCGGCTCGATAATTATACAATCTCTGCCAGGGACAGAACATTTCAATTTCAGGACTGGCCTCACACCGTGACCCTCTCCCAATCCAACTCCAACTCCGACTCCGACACGTCTCTGGCTCTGTCTCTTGTTATCGACGCTTGTCTGCTGGCGGTGGGACTGTACCTGGCTGGAGTGCGAGGGAGGCCTTAATTTATGCCATGGCAAATATTTAGCAAACAAACACACAACTTTTGCCCGAGCTTATTAATTAAGAGCGAGTCTCAGACACCAGTTTCCACTCCTCTACTGTCCTCTCCTGTCCTCTCCTGTCCTGACGAGTATGCCCGTACGTCCTCTGTTGTTCTCTCCGACCAAAATCGAGAAATCATAAAAGCGTAAAATCGAAATGCCGCCATTCCGTGGTGGCTGCCAAACTGGTTACTTCCTGCCTCGACCTCCTGCCTTCCTGTCTGCCATCCTGCTCCCCGTTTATTAACACGCATATCAATTCATTTTGATTGTAATTTATGCCGTAGCCAATCGCTGCATATCGCTCACATCATGCCCCCCCCCTGCCGGCCTGCCTGCTGCCCACCATCTACCATCCACCTCCCTGCCATGTCCTTGTCGCGGGGGTAATAAAATTATTGTTTATAGATAGATGTTGCGGCTGCAGTTAAAAGCAACTCAAATCTATCCCCCACAAACGGACATACACACTCGCATATTTATTCGGAAGATCAAGTCATATGCGGATTCGGATTCGGATTTGGCTACTTTTCCTTTTGTTTCCTGTTTAGTGGAGCGTGATCTTGAAATGGAAACCGTTTAATGGCAGGCGGGGTAGATTTATGGCATTTATGCTGCTGTGCAATAGGATTGTTTTAAAAACGGATATATGTACATATGTATCTATGGTGGTATCGTAA
>OZ018402.1:51542360-51599033 GCA_963969585.1 Drosophila helvetica
ATTGACCGAACCGAACCGAACCTGACCCTGACCATGGTGCAGCAATCAACCTAATTGAGCTGCCCCAATGGCCAACTTCTGCCACCAACTCCTCAGGCTGCTCCTCTTCCTCTCCTCCGTTCTTCCGCCCATTCCGCCGCAGCCAGCCCCAAACTGTTCCAAATCAAAGACAAACGTCGACAAATGACCCGGCGCAGTGAATAAATGAATACCAGAAAACGAGAACGAGAACGAGAGCTCGGAGTGAATGTATTCGGTAACAATTCATTAAGCAAATAGAAATGTGCGCTAAACGCATTAAGAGATTAGCACACATACGAGTACATACTAGCAATACCAGGGGGAACACAATACCCATCGATAAATGGGAGCTGGGAACTGGGAACTGGGCAGCTTAATGACCCTCATTTGATGTAAATACAAGCGGCCTGTACTCCACCACTCGACCCCAAGGAGCGGGACTTGGTTTGGGGCAATGGCCAAATTTAATTGCGGCCCAAAGCAGACTCTTCATGTGTGTGGTTAGCTCTGGAATCGGTATTCGGATTGGTCTTCCGTGGGTGGAAAGGTGAAATCTGGGCTGCTGCTGCTCGGCTCGCTAAGTGCTCATTGTTTCGCCAACAATGTTGCCACGCCCACTCACATGCACCGACAGACTCGTCTCCGAGCACAATGCAGAGCGGAAGTTGCCAGTTTAAAATCACTTAAGAGCAATTTTGGGGTTTCCCGTTTTTGATTGGAGGTGGAAGGGTTGATGCCAGAACGGAGATGGGAGATGATGGAATATACTCGTAGTCTCATATGTGGAAAGGACAACAGATACACGGCCATGTAGATATAAAATACTATTTATTCTTTAGATATTATACATATCTTATACCTGGGAAACAGTTGGAAAGTGGTTTTAAATAATTTCATGCTGTTATATGGTGTTTCTTTTCATTTTATGCCTAACAAACATAAAAATCATTATAAAAACTACAATTTTCCAAATTTATTTTTTCTATATATTTTTTCCTTAAAGTTAAGAAAAGAACAATTCGAAAAAGGCCAAGAAGGTTGTATAAGGTTATGTAACCGTTTCCAAAAATTTAATTAATATTTTCCGGAGCGAAAAAAATGAACTGATAATGTCATAAGTACGTTATTTCATTACAAAAATATTTTTTAATGAACTTTAATTATTTAAATGTGTCCTCCCTTGCTATTAAAGGTCTTTATTAGCCGTCCTGAAATTGAATCTATTAACTTTTGGAGTAAGGATATATGCAAATTTGAGAAAATAGTCTAGATCTGTGCATTTGACAAATCGGTTGTGTCATCGGTAGGTAAGCCTCCTCATAGAGGGGATCTTGAACCGCAGTATGACCATGATTTTCATACATATTGAAAACAAAACCAAAAATTGTATTATTATATTGTATACCATTAAAATAGTAGAAGAGTTCTGATTGTTCCTGATGAGCACAATTCTTAATGTGAAGAAAATATTTGAACATATTTTGAATTTGAATATACATAGATAGACGGTCAATCGTCCATCAATCATTTGTAGCATTGTAAATTGAATAAATACTTTTTGCAGACAAGTCTTTTGGGAGTTGAGCTGCTGTCCAAAAATGTGTGTGTCAATTAGCAACAATCTAGTAACAAAAGGATTTCTTACAGTCTAGATTGTCGTGTATCCTTTTTTCTTATTCCTCGTTTCCTGCTCTTCTTTCCCGCTTCCTGCCCAATCGGTATTTCGTGCACACCCACTCGGAGTGACCCACATTGAATCCTTCACTCCAATGCATTGGAGCAAATATCGCGTTCCATCACGTTCCTTTTTGTTCGAATTTTCGCTATCCTTTTCATCAAATCTCTCCCATTGCCATCGCCATCCCCATCACCCTCCCCATCCTATATCCCTATTTTCTCCTGTCGCTTCTGTCTTGTCCGCTGGTCATGTGATAAACGTTTATGATTATTTTTATGCTCATCCGTTTGAGACTCGACTCCTGGCTTGCCAATTTGGCGCTGATATATCCGAGACTTGATTTAGTTTAAATAACGTTGCGGGTAGCAGGGGTTACGGGGAGAGTCGGAGGACTGGTAGAATCTCCTGGCAAATGCAATTTATGTGTTGGGGAAAGGGCAACACGACGCACACGACAAGAGAAGGAGGCGAGTCACACGTGACTGCAGTGGTCGTTGCTGGTCAAGTCCTGGCGACCCCACCCCGCCCCACCCCACCCCACATGTGTGAACAAATATTTTTTAGAGGGTGTTCGGCCCGCCCTGGATGCGGGTCCGTTCTGGGTCCGGGGTCGGCTACGTGTCATTTGTCCTATCTGGCTGTGCAAATCTTTCCTCTCCCTTAGCCTCCACATCGCTGATTCTCCTTCCGCCTCAGACAATTTCCATAATCGTTGGTTAAACAAGACCGCACACCCGCACGGACACCCATGCGGACACACACCCGGACACGGACACATGCTCGGCCAAGCTGACCGCAGGATTCGTCGCCCGACGGTTTACGCTCTTGGTTTTATGTCCATAAGCCTTTCTGCTTATGCTCTAAGTCCACGGGATCCATTGTGGACCCTGTTTGAATTATGCTTTTACATATTTTTATTCACTTACCACTTTTTATACATTCCCCCCGGACAACGGGGTTAGCTTAATCAAATTATGGCTTATCTTGGCGGAGGTCGAAACGCAAATAGCCATAAACATGTAGATTATATCCCCATCGACCATGTCCAGGAGTCAAGCGGTCGGTCACCCACATTGCCACGCCTTGGCTTGGCCGGGAGTTCCATGTGACCTTGTTTCTTCCGGCGATTTTATTATGTGAGAGAATAAACCCTTTAATGGTCTCCACAGTGCAGCGCATAAATTTTGGCACTGACTCTGGTAATTAAAAGTCCAGTTTTAGGGATTGTGTGTGCACAGCGGAGATCCAAGGATTGATAGAGGACAATACTCGTAACTATCTGACCGAAATCACCATCGGGTTTGCTGTCCCACTTTGTTGTCAAACACACTAGAGCCTGAGAGTTTACAGAGATTACAAAAAAACTAAGCGGGGTCCTCGAAGGTCATCGCTCCTTGGCCATGCTGGTTAAGTTTTGGTTGGAATATCTTGAAAAACTGTCCAATACCACATAATTTTTTTTTTGCTTTGATCGATTTGATTTTTTAAAAGGAACACGCGGGCGGACGAACAATATATACTTGGGTAATCTTATTACAATGTAATATATAGTCAAAGCTTTCGCCGCTCTTCTGTTAACATCCGCAATCCTATACATTTAATATTCGTTGAAACTACTATTTAGTCAAAATAAATGGAAACCAAAGCTTTAACATTCTTGTGGAAATTTCCCGCAAAAAATGAACCAAAACAATCCATAAATATGGACTCGTTAGGGCAGTCAATACTATAAGGATACGTGTACGACTACGGGTAAGAGTACGGGTACGGGTATGGGAAGGAGAACGAACCGGCATTTCATGCTCCATTCAAATGTTGTTCAATCTCATTCAAACAATTTGTATTGTAGTTTTATTACCACAATAAAACGGATAAAGCAGCTCCGTCTTTGCCCGAATAAGGGGATACAATAAGGGCAGACCCGAGAAAAGGGGGCGTGCCGACTCTAGTCGTGTGTGCTCTCCTTTTAAATTGGTTAAATTTCCGCACGGATTAAATTCTCCTTGCTGAAACTTGAACTGAAAGAAGTAAAAATATTTCACGCTTCATGGGACTGACGATTGGGGCATGGGTGAAGTGAACGAAGGACGTTTTATAGAGTCCTTTCCGGAATATTTCACACTTTGCCCCCGTACAAATCGGTGACACGTGGCAAGTGCCATATAATTTATACCAGAAAAAAATAAAGCACGAAGAAGAACTGGCTGCGGCGAGACTTTGCCGAGTCTCGAATTTGATACGCTCAATCTGGCCCGGCCAAGAATTTTTCAACATTTTTCGTTGCAGAAACCTTAGATTTTTGCGGGTCTTAGTTTTGAGTTTGGAGAACTTTTCCATTGAATGACCCAACTCATTTGGCTTAAAATTCCATTTCCCATTACGCTTTCCTCACTCTCAAAAGGAGAAAATTAATTTTTCTCTTTTGTGGCATTTTACAACGTATTTTTGAGCGTTTTCTTTCATGTATCTCAAGAAAAACGTTATCTTCAATCAATTTGCTTGGATTATACGCTGTAGCTGCTCCTTTCAGTGGGCCAGAGCCAGACCCAGACCTTTGTTAGGAACCCCTCCATATCCATACAGACATATGTATTTCCGATTCATATCTAAATCTATTACAATTCAAATTCATATGCCGAGCACACAGATATCCACCCTCCTCCGACTCAGACTGACCTCCCCTGACGCGTGAGGGTATCGGATACAGTGCGTTTCGCTACGATACGTCATGGCATGACGACAATTTGAGGGATAACTTTACTTGTTTATTTTATTGATTTTCTGTGTGATCACCAACGTTTTTTGATCAAAAAATCACTTTGGATTCGACGTGTTAGCTGTTTTAATCATTTAACAATTCGAATATTATTAAATAAATGTCCTGAGGCAATTGATTATTGAGTATTGACTATTATTATTTCTTTATTGGACATCAATTCTATTTGAAATGGCGTGTCTCTCCTGCCTGATTAGTAAAAATTTACTTGATAATATTTTTAAATGTATTAATCTTTAAAAATTATTCGTAGAATCAGCTTGATACAGCATAGGATAAAAATGTCAATTTCCATATGGAATACTGCTACAGCAGCCTTATTGCTCTGGCACGGACTGTACTCGCAGAAGTTAAATCAAGTGTTAAAGAGTTTTTTGAGAAAGTCTCCTTCTAGACCGTCTCGTGTCGCAAGTTCTTTTTCGACTTTCTACCCCTTTTACGGGCCTTTTCCGCTGTTTAGCCTAATATCCAAATAAACATACTTTATCCGTTATTGCCGTCGAATTTATGGTTTTTTAAATGACGGCCCACCTCCTCGGAGAGCTCCCCGAATGGAAATATGAAATGCGAGGGTTTTGATAAGGGTCTATGCTTTTCTTTGAGAGAGTCAGTCCAGACGGGTCGGGTTGCGTTGAGTCTATTGGTGGGCCGTTCGACAGCTGGCCAAAAATTGTTGTGTGGGGAGTCCTTTGCTAAATCTTTGCCAGCATCAAGCCCGGTCCACCCCCTCGAATGGCAGTACATTCGCCACCGCATCCGCGATAATCCAAATATGCATATGCTCAATCGCAATTAAAACTAGTGACAAGGTCACACTTTTTGCAAAGATAACAGAAAAATGCCAAAAGTGACGACGACGATGGCGGCGCCGCTAACGAAATTGCAAATGCTGCACATGGGAAACACATGCACATACATGTGCATGTACAATCATGCCCAGACATGCATCGCCGTTTGTTTGTGTGCGTGTGTGTTTGCACTTTTCAATGGAATGCAATGGAGATCCGTGACAACATAATGCCCCTCCGCACCAGCAGACAGACAGACACCTACCCCAACGTAGCCAGCGGGTCTTTTATGCGCAGGCCCGAGACTGGAAAATGAATTACGAAGCGCCCTGGCAGGGCGGGATAGTGAGGGACACCGACACCTCTCAGCATCTGTAATGGGGGCTGCTGCTGCTTCGCTTCTGCTTCTGCTTAGGTGTAAATTCTGCAGAGAGAAAGAGAGAGCGAAATTACATAGAAATTAAGCAGAGGAGTGGAGCCGCAACAGCAACAACAGGAAAAAACTTGTTGGAGCAAGCGCATAATTCATATTTTGCAAGAACCGTTACGCCCACATGCGTGTGTGTTTGTGTTGGTGTGGGTGCTGGTGTGCGTGTGAAAGCTTCAGCTTCTGGACAAGAGCGCGTGTGTTCAGGTAGCTTTCAATTATGTTTTGTGGAATGTTAAATAGGCATATATACATATTTACATACCTTGCTCATTATTACATACATATGTATGTGCTTAAATGTTTGTTGTGATTATAAAAATATATATACATATGTACGTAGTACGTACATACCTCTCTAACTATGTTTGTATGTAGGTAAATATGTTCAACCATATGTTTATATGTATATGCGAATACGTACTACATATGTACATTTAGTAAAAGCTCCATCCAAGAAAGAAGGCTGCGACTGATCAAAGGAGCGAAGGATCATCAGAATTTACAGAAACAGGACATTGAACTATTCAGAATACAAAAAATAAAGTATGTATCTCCAAAGAGAAGGCGAATTCGAATTGAGAATCACTATTTGATGTTGTTTCAAGTCCAATTAAATGAGAATTTGTTTAATGCGTTCAATATGAAAGATCGATTTTAACTGTATTTAAAAAAGAAACAGTATATACCCAGTACGAAGAATATCTAATAGGACTTATCGATTGTAGATTGATATTGGAAACGTACAGCTGCCTAACATAAAGATGGATGGTCGGGGATATCGTAACAAAAATAAGAAAGATACGAGAGCTACATATGTATGTATGTAGATACCCTTGAAGATATGTAGATCTGACCTACCCACCTATGTACCTACATACATAGGTACCAGCCAATTTCAACACAATCCAGTGTAGCTGTGAAAAAAAAGGGAATCCACAGTTTTCATGGATCCATAAATGTATTTCTCTGATATACTACATATGTACATACATATATATGCATGTGTGTAGGCAGATCAATTATGTGGTTGTTCGAATCGAGCCAATATTAAAGCCAAGAGCACCTAGAACAATTACCAATTTATGAGAACAATATTGTTTTTCTGAAGAATTGATTTTTGGCCAAATACAATTTTAAAAGTCCTCAAACTGCACGGATTTGATGTTGTCGACCTCAATTTAAAGATCTTTTGGCGCTCCATACCTGTTTGGCAGCTACGAAATAAAGACATCATTAGAAAATCATGTAAGACATTAGTCCAACTGTCGTCACCACACCCCCAGGGGGCAGAGGCAGCCACAATTGCCATTATGTTGAACACGCAAGTCAATTGATGCAATTTGTCCGACCAGCTGGAGTACAAGACTCCCCCTGCCTCCCCCCAGTCTCTGCCCTGGACGGCAATTTCCCCAGTGACAATCTGACATCCCGTAACAGGTTCACGGTCTGACGAGTAGTGGGTGGTTCCCCATCTCCCAGTGGGTTCGGGTTCGGGGGTGTAGAAGGAGATGGCTTTCTCTCATCAACAGTTAGCAGCTTCTCCTGCTTCTGCTGCTGCTGCTGCTGGCTGATTTAAGGGTTGCCAGCCCCGTGCCCGACCCTTAAATGAATTGCGGCGATTTATTGCGGTAATACTCATTTAGTTGCCCGCCAAACGCTCTCGCTCTCGCCCCTCGGTTCCGTCCTTGTCCCGCCCCGAGCGGGCGAACCGAACGAAGTCGAGTTGAGTGCAAACAATGCACGCCATAAAAATAAATCTCTCGCTGTGGCAGTGTGTGGAGTGTTTGGTTATACCCGTGGGAAGTCCCGGCGAGAAGTTGTCAATTACTTGCGAATCGATCTGGATGGGATTTGGTATTCATGTCACTTGCAGGTGCAGGACATCTCGGACCCTGTCCGTGTCTGTCTACGAGTAGTGGAGTAATCACTATAATTGGGCATCGGGCTTGACAAAGGCTGAGAAAAAAAGTACGTGATATGCATTTCGTACGCCGTCGGGCAATTAATAAGCCAATTCCAGCAGTACGCACCCACACCTTATCGGCGACCACGTAAATCAGCTTTATATCATGAAAATGAGCTCAAAATTCAATTACATGGTATCTTGTCTTCTCTCTCTCCGAATATCATATACCATCTACCATGTACCATATACCACTCCTGCTCCTGCATAAATCAAGAAGTTTTTCAACCTGTCGGCCTGGGATTCTCATTTGCCCAAGCACCCAACATCTTAGCAGCTTCTAAGCCGCTTTGCCAGCCCTGCCCTGCCCTGCCGCCGCCCATAACTCACACAGACATTTTGTCACATTATGCATTTAAATTTAATTTGTAATTTATGAGCAGCTTTGTAGACCTCTCGGCCTGCGTTGCCAACTAATTAGGATTTCAGTGCTTCAGGTACTCTCCCAGCATCTCTCAGCACCACCCAGCACAGCTGAACTGCCTCCCTCCCAGTTGCCCGTCACTTAATAGCATAATTAATCGATATTAAATGAACATCAGAACAATAAACGGAAGAAACCGGAAGAAACCCACAAAAGGTTAAATTAAACGAAGTAATTGTTACAGAGGCAAGCTACCCCAGCCCCACTCATACCCACCCCCCTTGTACCAGTCACTCAGTCCCCCCCGTGGAGGGTTGGCCTGGTCCTTTACAATGCATAATAAACAGTCGAGCAGGCACGAAGCAAACAGAAGTGGGGAGCAGAGCTGCTCGTTCAGTTTTTGATTTTTAAACGGCATGCCTGAGCCTGGGGATCAGAACAAGGCTGTAAAGCGCACAAAGTCACACGGCAGGTGGCGGAACAGCCCCGGATTGGGGGGAGGCAAACACAAAGTGATTTAAATGCATTCCTAATGGGATGAAATCATGTCCTCTGTCTGGGCTTGTCCTCTTGCCCTTCCACTCCCGCTTCGATTTGCGGTTGGCAGGGGGACATGAATATGCATAGAGTTGCGCTTTTGATGTGCGCATCCCCTTCCCTCCGAGTGGGCACGGCTTCAATCTTAAGCTAACTTATGGCAGACTTGAACCTAAACTAGAGTTTTTTAATTAAAGTGTCGCCTATAAAATTATAATTAATGCCGTCCAGAGCAGGGACTTGATGTTTTGATGCCCAGCCAAATCCGCTTAGAATAATTTCAGAACGATTTGAGGCCCCGCCGTTTAAAAGGTCACATTAAGTATCTTATCAGAGCTAAGCAGATGGGGTCAGGTTACTGGGGTGGGAGGTCACTGTTCTCGATGGGCAGCCCAGAAGAATCTATCTGACGGACGGTGACTAAAGCTTTTGACGCTCGTTCGAGACACTCTGCGGTCTCAAGTGCCCGTTTGGTGGAGGAATGTTAATTTCCAAATTCTGAACCAAGGCCCCAAAGGTGTACCGATGCAGGTGCCTTGAGCGCGCCCTAAACTCATCAACGGAGCCTGCAAAACTGATGATCTCATCGACATGTTGCGGCTCTGGCAAGTAGTAGTCATCGCCTGAAGCAGAGAGCCTGGTTAGGTATTATTTAGGTATTAATATTCATTGAGCCAACCTGGCAAGACATAGACCATGGATCCCCCACAAGCATAGAGCAAAGGCATGAACATGGTGGTGCCCAGCCTGCTGCGATTTGTGGCAAAGCCCAGAAGCGATTTATAGTCTCCGACTCCAGCAAGTCGCGACAGCTCGTAGAATTGAGGGGGCAGAAACCAGAGATCCCCCCCTTTATTCAGTCGCAGAAGCTCCAACGGAGTTAAGCACTAAGTGAAAAGGGGAAAAACAGTTGGTAAAATGAGTAACACTAATGCCAAAGCTCACCAGAGACTCCTTGACCTCAGACGGCTCCTCAAGCAGGCTGGGCTGTGTGTCTACAAAGGCTATGAAGAAGACAGTCTCATAGCTGTAAGGTGTCTTTGTTAGTTTCAGTATAAAAACCGCAAACATTCCCTAACCCACCCCTTGCGCACGATGGAAGGACTGGCCCAGGCCGACCATTCGTGTAGGGCCCACAAGTCCGGAACCACCTGTAGCTCCCGACACAGGTTCAGGAACTCGCTGGGTTTGTTGTGCACTCGTTGCTGCCAAGACTTGCGATCGGGGAGCAGCTCCTTTGGCAAGGCAATATTACCGAAGTTCAGTTCATTTTTACTGCGACACAGGAGAATTCCAACTTCTTCGAAGCACTCCCGCAAAGCGGTCAGGCGCAGTGTAATCTCACTAGACGAAAAGAGTACAAAGATCAGCTCAATAATCTTTGTGATATTTGTGTCACCTTTGGACCCACCGCGACCAAATGCGCGAGCGCTTGAAGAAGCGGTCATAGCAGCCCGTGCCCTGGGGCGCCAGTATGGCTGGCCTGTCGTCACGTATCAGAACTAGGCGCCTCAGGGCCTCCTGTGGCACACCGAACTTCTCGAAATACTGCAGCCAGGAAACGTCTTCATCGGCCTCGCTGTCCAGCAGGCCACCAGGGAAGACAGCTTGGTTCGTTACGATCGCTGTGGGATCGCTGCGCTTGAGCATTAACACCTGGAAGATCCGAGGGGTTTAACTCCCAGCATAATTTCGTGACTTGGACTTACATTGTAATCTCGGTGCTTGTTGGCCTCTTTTGAGACTAGGATGAGACTGGCCGAGGTGCGCAACTTTCTGGTTGCAGCAGACATTTCAAAACATTACAAAATCCGGAACCACCTGTAGCTCCCGACACAGGTTTTTTCCTCCATCAGCTGTTGGCCAATCGATATCGATATCGTTAGCAGCACTAGAGGGTTTCAAATTCGTGCAGAATTCAAAATTTTTGCAGCCTGATAAAACCGTTGGCTAAATCTATTTTCATAAAGAGGAGGAAAAAAGCACAAAACAAAGCCACAATGATTAGCCGCGTGCACACGTGTTGCGAAACATATTTAAGCGCTGAAAGCGAAGCACCGGAGACACTTCCACTTGGAATTCTGGTTTGAAAGCAACTTGGGAAATGTATGTTCTGCTGCCGCTCTTGTTTGTCGGCTGCATCTGCAGCTGCCTTGGGGATGATGGGCAAATCACGGAGCTGCTGACGAAGAACACCGAGGAGCTGAGCGAAACGAATGCTCTACTGACCAGCATCGACACGGTCGGTAAAAGAATCCAAGCGAATTTGGAGGAGCAGCGGAAAGCTCTCCAAGTCATCGGTCTGGTCGAGCAGCTACTGGCCAAGCAGAATAATTTCCTGGAGGCCCAAGCCGAGGCATTATTGGAAGCCTTCGCCAATAGCTCAAGACAGGGGCATGAGTATGCCAGCCGAACGGCAAAGGAGCTCCACGATCTGGCTCTGTTCCAAGAGGGAACCAAGCACTTGATCCTTCACCTGGAGGCCAAGCTGGACGCCTATCAGAAGCACTTAATCCAAAAAGCCCGCGGAATCGACCGCAGCATCGACGGCCTCACCAAGCTGGTCACGCGATCTGTCTTGCCCCAGCTCAACGGACTGCAGTGCTCATTCGATAGTCTAGAAACGTCGCAGATTAACATTGAAGTGGAGCTGAAGAGCCTGGCTGGCGTTAAGGATTTGAGCGAGGACTCCAACCAAAAATTGGGCATTCTGGATCACCAGCTCAAGCATTTCAATCGCACCCAGGAGGCTCGTCTCGAGGCTCTCACGAGTGCAGTGAGGCATCTCAAGCCGTTGAACTCGAGGCACATCGAAGCTGCTCTTCGCGAGCTAATCATTTCCCAGAAACGCATCGAGCTGGATTTGGAGGACTGCGGCAAGCACTCCCACCACCCCCATCATACTCCTCGACCTGAATCATACCCCCAAGGCTATGGAGCCGCAGCCCCACACCACCCGCATCACGGCTCACAGCAGGAATCCCACCTCCAGATCTATGGAATCGCATCTCCACAGCCGCACCACCCCCACCATCAACAGTACCAGCAGACGGGTTCCAAGCCCGCGGATCTTGTTCAGGTGTGGAGCATTAAGGAGCCACAGAAGCCTGGTAAGCGATGCCTACATTAGAAACTCTCCTTACATTGCGGAGATCCTAATATCGCATCGATTTCCAGGCGAGCATCCCGAGAACTATCGCGTGAGCGCCTATGCCGAGTCACCGAAGCCCAAGACAGAGCACTCCTCGTGGTCAAACTCCAGACAGAATGGGGAGTCGGAGGCCCACCAGCAGACTGGAGCCGTGTCTGCCCACTCGGTGTCGTGGCAACACCCTCTGCCACAGAAGCCTGGTAAGCGATGCCAACATCACAAACTCTCCTTACATTTCTGAGATCCTAATATCGCATCGATTTCCAGGCGAGCATCCCGAGAACTATCGCGTGAGCGCCTATGCCGAGTCGCCGAAGCCCAAGACAGAGCACTCCTCGTGGTCAAACTCCAGACAGAATGGGGAGTCGGAGGCCCACAAGCAGACTGGAGCCGTGTCTGCCCACTCTGTGTCGTGGCAACACCCTCTGCCCTGGGAGCAGGTCTCTCCCTACCATTCCGCTCCTAATCCTAATCAGCCGTGGAAACCAGTATCTCCCCACCAACCTCTTCCCAGGCCCCAGCCCAACCAGAAACCATGCGAGAAGGGACATTCAGCTGGATATGTATCGTCACCAGCTTCCTCACAATCCTATAAGCCTCAGGAGGGCTCTGGCTCTGGCTCTGTCCATGAACATTTAGCCCAGCCGGGAGAGTCCTTCAGGATCTGGTATGGGGAGGATTCCATAAAAGATGCATACTAAAGAATATTAGAACTGGACAAACAGATTTCATCGAATAGGAAATTAAAGCAAAGGACACTGGCTAAATACTATGATATACATACGATATATACCACTAAACTTTAAATAAATCAATCTTAATGCAACCCGATAGAGCGACAATTTGTAAGCAAATTCAATAGCGAAAGGACTGTTTTTACCTATGCTTCCCACTCTGCCTTCTCTGCTTGTCTGGGTTGGCGCAGAAACGACGTACTTTTCGGTCCGTCTTGGGCATAACGAGGACCGACTGCGCTTTGGAAAATCCTATTATAGGATTCTGGGACGGATTCTGCCCAAAAGCATATACGTACAAACGAAGGCGATTAGCCGCGGTCAGAGGTGAAGGATAGTCTAAAGATAATTTAAGTACCAATTATCTTGTTAACTGTATAGTCTTTGTTAGTTCATAATTATACTCTTGATCAGGATGACGAACCACGTAGATAACCCCATGGCCCTCTACCCGTCTGTCGTTTCTATGAAATTTTATCTACTAAAAGATTCTAACATCTGCCTGATACTTTGTACATTCTAGACAGTAAGTATGTCTAATTCGGGAATCAAAATTTTAAGCCATTATATCATATAAATACCAAAGGAGCGATCGGTCGAAAAATAAGTCTTCCAAATAATTTGTTTGTTTCTCAATATAATCCAACTAAAATCTGTTAATGGCTGTTTTATTGGCCATAGGAATTATCGGATCAACTAAAAAACACAATCGAAATCGGATAATTATAGGAAATGCTCGACTTACTAGGATATATGTACCCATACCACGTATTTCTAAGTCTTCGCGACCTTCCTCCCTGGTGACATACATATTTGTTCAATAACATTTCAAAAATGTATTTTCGCGTGAACTTACAATAAATTCATAATTATTGTAATACTCGTAAGTCATTCATTTATTAAACATATTAAATCTAAATAATACCCAAAATCGGTTTATTCGTCAACCTATTCCCCGCGTAATATTGAATACATTTCTTTTCCGCTTGCCATTTTCAAAAATTAGTAGACCAATTTATGAATGAAATTCTGGCAACAAGCAGCTGCGCTAAGATGCAATAGTCACGTTTAGACTCTGGTATCGCCCATGGCATACAAAAAAACCTGTAAATCTCTTCCCTAAAAGACCTATTTATAAGAAAAGAAGAATGCAAGACGAACGTGCCTATCACCACTCTTTTCTAAGCTCTCAAAAAGTCGTTGAACTAAAAAAGTCAGTGTAGTACACTTGGATGATAGAGCATGGGTAAGCAAACGATGTTACACTTTAGTATCCGATTGTGGTCCAAACTCTTGCTGGTTACTATCTATCCAGATGAGACAGCAATAAAGTTCCATATATAGTGTGTACATCTACTTATCCCTGTTCTTGGGAGGAAGATTAGCCATGAGCAGAGCAGAGCAGAGATTGCAGCTGCCTCCACTAGCATCATTTGAAAGTCTTGGGAGATAAAAGCAAACCCAAGCTAAGACACGTTTCGAGACAAGTAGGTGCCCAGTTAGTCTGACTACTTAAGGTACAGCCTACGCCGAGTGTGGGCAGTCAGCCGTGGACATCCACAAAAGCCACTCGACGCACACAATGAGGGTCCAATCGGTATTGCTATTGATGTGCATCGGTGGTGTTTTGACCGTTGCGGAGGAGCAAGAGGAGAAGTCGGGCGAGACGAAGGTCGTACGCATATTGAAGGGGATCAGCGAGCAGCTGGAGGCGCTGGACAACAAGGCGGTTGATGTGATCAAACATCAGAAAGGATTCGAGCACAAGCTCAAGGATCAGCGCGAGCAGATAGAGGGCATTGTCAGAATAGAGGCTGGACTGCTCAAACTAGAACAGGACACGGTCAACAGTTTCCAGTTGACGGCCTCAGGAGTGAGGAATCTGACGGCCATCATTAGCTCTTCCCAGAGCCAGAACGAAAATGCCATCCGGAATCTGGTCAAGGTAGAGATCGATATCAAAAGAGCCTTGGGCAGGGTCGATGCTGTTCAAAACAAACATGAGCAGGAACTCAACAAGGTGACCAAATCCATCGACAGACATCTGGGGGAGATCGAGCAGCTTCTCAAGCAGTCCGTCATCAGGGAGCTCGCCTCGTTGGACAGGAAGGCCAAGGGTCTGCAGCAGCAGCAGAGGAACATCGAGGCTAAAGTGGTATACTTGGATGAGCTAAATGCTCTGACCAGCCGGGCGAACCGGAAAGTTGATCATCTGGAGCAGGGACTGCGTTCGATAAACTACACCCAAACGGAGAGCCTGGCTGCCATTGAGAATGTGATAGTCGCGGTGCAGGGAGGCACCTCGCAGATTGAGCGCAAGCTTGGTACCCTTCTCAGCAATCAGAAGAACATTGAGAGCACCCTGGACATCTGCAAGCAAGGCCATTATAAACACGCAGGCAATGAGAGGCCCCAGGACAAATGGTCATCAGCCCATCAGTAAGTCCATTGATCAACAAGTTACTTTGAAACTTATGAAGCTCTCCTCTCTTCAGATCGCAGTCAGGACAAACGCCGACGGAGTACGAGACCAGCTATGCCACAGACGAAGAGGCCGAATACGTCTACAAGCTCTGGTACGGCAAGGAGAAAGAATAAACGAACATCTGGAGCACAATGTCTACGCAACTCTTGCTTAAGCTAACCATCCGAACATCTCACTCAAATTAATCCTAAATAAATGCACATTTGATCAAGGATCCTGTTCGTTCTGTTCTACATATTCGTTGGGTCCAAGGGGTTCACCTGTCCATCAGTCGGAGCAAAGTTAATGATTAGTTTCGATTGATGCTGGTTCCTGTGCTCCGAGCGATTCAGCTTGTTTCTGACTTGCGCACGAAAGTCCTCCACAGAGAGGCCAGTGTCTATTTTGTCGCTACTGGCATCTGGATTGACCGGATAAGCATCGTCGCCGGGAAGCAGATGCACAATGCCATCGTTGCATTTGTACATGACAGGATGGGTGAGAACGATGCCCTTGGGCGCACGTTGCATGGCAAATTGACGCAGCTCCTCCAGGGTGCCAAAGTTGAGGCAGCGCGAAAGCTCGTAGAATTGAGGAGGCGGCAGCCAGAGCTCTTTCCTCAGACAAGCCTGAAGATAATCTAAGGGGGAACGCCACTGTTAAGCGCATAAGAAGGAGGTTATTGGGTGTTCAGCAACTATTCATTGGAGTTGATCCACTTACCGCACAGTCCTTGACCTCATTCGGCTCAATGTGCAGGCTGGGCAACTGTTCGAGGGTGGTCAGGAAGAAGGCCGTCACGAAACGCTTCTTAAACGTGGAAGGCGTGCGCCAGGCAGACCAATCGTGCAGTGACCAAATGTCTGGCACCACGTCTAGCTGCTTGCAGAGCTCCAGGAACTGGCTGGCATCATTGTGGACCACATGCTGCCAGTGGGCGCGATCGAACTGCTCATGGAACTGCGCATAGCCGCTGGTCAAGGTTAAGGTCTTGGCATCCCGGCACAATAATATGCCCAATTCCTCAAAGGTTTCCCGTATGGCAGTCAGACGCAGTGACAAGGCGCTGCACAAAAGATCAGAGGCCGTGGCAATGAAGTTACGCACTTGTGACAATCTAGCAATCTCACCTGTCTATCGAATCGGTGTCTTCATGTGCATTGAATACCTTGCGGAATATCTCGGGACGCGGAGCCTTCACGTGGCAAACGTCGCGCAGCATGGCTGAACTAATGTTGTGCCGCTGAAAGAGCGATAGCCAGGCAGGGGAGCTGTCCGTAGCTTCGCACACTCCACCCGGAAAGACGGACGAGTCCGGCATGAAGCTGGACTTTGAGGTCCGCGTGAGCAGAAGCGCCTTAAAAACCAGGATCGATAGAATTAGATTATAGATTAGATTCCAATAGATTGTCTTACATTGTAGTCGAATTGCTTTGTGGCGCCCTTATCCTTGGAGAGCAGTATCAAACTGGAGGACGGGCGTATTTTGGCCAACACCTGCTTCGACATATCGCTTAGGTAATATCCGATATCGACAAGATGTAGTCGATAGATCGATAAGTAATAATCGGATCAAAGGTGCTTTTTTTTGGACTGGACCGATGGGGAATAACTGATATGATATATGACATATAATGGTTGCTCCCCAGGATACTGGAACGTACAGACCCTCGGCTAGCCTCATACTAGCTGCTAGGGAGGATTCCACTACGAAGTTTGACTACAGCGTGAGTAAGGCTGGAACGAAAGGGGAATGTTGCTTAAATTAAATATCTTTTGCTCATATGTAGTTACTTTTAATCAAACGCAGCGAGCGCACTTCTTATGCTTTGAATCACTGCGTGTTTCCTGGTGGCGTGTTCGACGCCGGTGCTGATGAGTCTCCAGAGTGGATGACATACTTTCACTCCTTTGGCGTGACCGACGAGGATCTAAAGCGACTGAGCTGCGACAAGGTCTCCGCCAGGCCGAAGTTCCTGTCCTCCGGCCAGAAGATTTCCAGAGATATCTCCCTGAGGCTGACTGCTCTAAGGGAGACGTTCGAGGAAGTCGGTCTCCTGTTGTGCGCGAACGAAGAGGGCATTAGGAGTTGGAATTCCACGACAGGCGAGCCGCGGACTATGCTCCTCCAGCCAGATGATCGCTCCCATTGGCAGCAGCGAGTACACAACGATGCCTCTCAGTTCCTGACACTATGCAGGCATCTCCACGTCCTTCCCAATCTCTGGTCCCTCCATGAATGGTCAATTTGGAGGACACCAGCCACGGCAAGTCGCAAGTACGACACTGTTTATTACATTACCGCTCTGGAAGCGCAGGCGAAGCAGATGAGCCTATTGCTAGAGCCGCAAGAGGTGGCCTCGGCGCACTGGCTGGCCCCGGAAGACGCCTGGAACCATTCCCAGGATGGCACTATATGGCTGCCATTCATGCTGCTCTATGATACGGCGCGCCTGATGAACCTGCACCGTTGGGAGGACCTCTTAAAGTTCTCTCGGCAGCGCAGTGCTTTGGGAACCACACTGGTGCAGCCTGTGTACTATCGCTGCGATGGATGCATGTTTGGAGTGCTTCCAGGCGACGAACTCTACGTTAACCAGCCGGAGAGCTGCACCCAAGCCATTATCCTTCCCGTCTCTGTTGCCGAACTGAACCGCCGTGCCAGGCAGTACAATCGATACATCATCTACGACTTTCACAAGGTTGTGTTGGCCACAAACGTTCCTCCTTTCGATGGCCATCTCCAACTGCAGGCGCGCGTCAACACCCAGCTAGCGAAATTGTAATAGAAAAGGCCTCATTTATGGGAGAATATATATTTTTTGCTACGACAAAGTATCATATCCCAGCTCCAGCTGTATGCAGCGGCAGGCGTGGCACAGTCCATCCTTAAGCTCAAGTCGCTGCTTGGCCAGACTCTCTGAGGCGTCGCCATCCTCGGACAGGCCCACTCCAGCCTCTGAAACGGCCCTCGAGTACTCGATGGCCAAGAGTGTGTCGGAGAGCTTCGCGTCTAGCGAGGATTGGCAGTGAGCACAAGAAGCCAGCTCCATGTGGACATTTGCATCAATTTTATCGCCGGTCCGAAATACCGTGGACACTGTGGAAGGATAGTTATGTTGCAGGTTGGCCACAAAAGCAGCGGTCAGGTTCTGGAGACTGGCAGTCTTTCCACGGTCCTGTCCATAGCTGCTGCCGCTCTCCCGCAGCGGCTTTAGTTGACGGGCATGCACATAGAATCGCACTTCCTGTTCGTTGAGATCCCGCAGCGGACGCAGTAACTTGACTCCGGCTGCCAGCCTATCGTCCAAGAGAGCCACGTCCAAAGCGGCGCTTCCTCCGCGCCCCAATGCAATGCTCGTCAGCAGCTGTGTGGCCAGGTCGCCATTGATGCTCGGCTCAAAGACGTGACTGCAGTTTAGCTTCTGGGCCACAAAGGCTAGGAGGTTCTTGCGTTGCTGCTGGTGATAATCCTGTCGAGCTGTCAGACTGCGGAGTTTCTCAAGCTTTGTGCTGAGATCGTTGAGCTCCTTTGGAGACGTGGAGTATTCTCCGAGCCGCTGCAGAGAGCAGGGCGATGCTCCAAGCTCAACCACATAGAATTCGAGTGGTTCGTACCGAGTACCGAGTGCTTGGAGAACCTGCAGATTTACCGAATCACCGCCATGCACGGACTGATCGTCTACGTAGACGACTCGAGCATTGCAATGCAGTCGCCTGAATGTGTTCTGTGTCTGTGCGAAGTGGAGCATGTCCAGGAGCACCAGAGACTCGGCAGAGCCATCCACCGCGAGGAGGACTTCAGCGTTGCGCGGCAGGACCTTGGCAGCCCCCAATGAAGCCCGAAACTTGTGTCTCGCGTGGTTCAAGAAGCAGTCACAGCACTCGGCCACGCGAAAGTTTAGTTTGTAGAGTTCACTGGAGGCCACTCCGCACTTGTTGCAATCTCCCGGACTGATCACGATCCCGGTGGGCACGGACTCCGCCACCATGGCATGGGTAGCGCCCTCGTCGCCAAAATCATCCTCTCCAATGCTGCACATGCCAAACCAAATTAATTAAAATATATTTATTTCACAGATAAACGAAATTCCCAGGGCTGGATAGTTAGACGATAGTCATCGAATGACGATATATCGATATATCGTCTACGCAGCCACTCGTCTAAGCAACCTTGCAACAAGGCAGCAGGAAAAAGTGCAGTGAAAAACACAAAAATAGCCATTTAAACTGTAATTTGTTGTAGAAAAATTATTAATAAGTTAAATTTAAGGCCCAAGGTATGTCCAGTTTGTGTTTGTGAGGAGAAAAGTTCGCAGAGAGTGCAATAAATTTGGGCGCAAAAAACTGGGTGCTGTCGTACGTATGTACATACATATGTAAATTCGCGTGCGTGTGTGTGTGAGAGGGTTGTAGTTGTAGTTGTGTTGTACGCCTGCCAACCGTAGGCAGCAAAAGTATCGGGTAGCATAATCGAGAAACTTTCTTATTGACGATAACAGAAGAAGCAGAGAGAGCAGATAATGAAAATCAGGAAAAACTATGAGATTGTCAAGTAAAAGATAAAAACCAGGAATCTCGTGTATTTACAGCGCGGAAAATTACAATCAGCAGCTACAATCGTAAGTAGCATAGTACGCATCGTGGTCTCTGGCACAGTGACGTAGAGCGGACCCCCAGCGGCAGAGGTCATATTAAAAATATATTTTTGGGCGCGTGTGCATGTGTGTGCCTAAGCACAATTAACCAACCGATCGACCGACCAAGCAACCCCCCACCCAGCTTCAGAAGAAGGCCGACCAACGCAGCCACAACGACGACCAGAGCACTTTCTAGCTGCCTCCCGTCATCGAAATGATATTAGAAAATTCGGATAAGCTCAAGGACTGGCTGAGCGTAGTGCTGGAGCCACTGTAAGTTGACCCTTATTTTGACCTCTTCGATGATAATCGTTGAATCACAATTTTCCTCTTATTTACTTTGGTAACAAACAGCTGCGATGCAGACTCGTCTGCTTTGGCGCGCTATGTCATCGCGCTGCTTAAAAAAGACAAATCGGATAAGGATCTCAAACGCATTATGATCGAACAGCTGGATGTCTTCCTGTCCGAGGAGACGACGCGCTTCGTGGACCGTCTGTTCGATGCCATTGCCACCGAGGAATACTTGACGCTTCCCGCTCCACTGCCTGTGACCAGCGGAGCCGTAGAGCTAGACCTCGATCTGGACTTGGCCCTGGCCATGGATGGATCCACCGACATTGAGGCTGTGTTGGCCGCTCCCTCACCGCCACCGGCGCCGTCAAACGACATTGTGATAAAGCTCGAAAGCAATCAGCCGCAGCTTGACCAGCAGCAGCCGCAGCCGAGCACCGATGCCCGGGAAGCAGAAACCCTGGCCACCGCCGCCGTCTCCGTCAGTCAAGAAGCCGTGAGTATTGCCTCCATCTCCACAACAGACGCCAGCTCGACCACTCACCCCAAGCCAGCCTTCGATGTGAGTAGAAAAATCATACCTCAAGTAAAGGTCAGTGATTTTATTGTTCCACCTGTCGTATTGCAGCAAAAAACCAAAGACTTGCAGAACCCACAACAGCAGCAGTCTGCGACGCATTACCACCATGTGCGCAGTGCCAGTCCTCCAGGACGGAGTAGCGGAGGAAACGGTGCCTTGGGGCTGGGTGGATTGGCGGGCAGCAGCGCTGGATATGCCGACAAGGAGAACCAGCCACGGGAAGGTCGCCGGCGGCGAGCGTCCCTGCGTTCGCGCTCACGGTCTCGTTCCCGTTCCAATGAACGTGCCTTCCGGCGCTCCAGATCCAGGGATCGTCGTGTGAATGAGCGCGAGAAAAGTCAGCGCCAGTTCCGCAACAAATCGCCGCCGGGCGCGGCTGAAAATCGTCACCATGGGCGCCGCAATTTCGATCGTCGCCGCATCGGCGGCAACATGGATGAGCGCCAGCGATTCGGGAACAACAAGAGCCGACGCTCGCACAGTCGGTCCGTGTCGCCCGAGCGCAACGCGCGTCGCAACCAAAGCTCCCCAGAGCGGGGACAAGCCCTGCCAGCCAACCAGCTGACGGTAGCGGTTCCAGTCCCCATGCCAGTGGAGCATCCGGCGGCACACCCGCGCCAGCGTTGTCGAGACTTTGACGAGAAGGGGTACTGCGTGCGCGGCGAGACCTGTCCCTGGGATCACGGCATTAATCCGGTTGTTTTTGAGGGCATCAACAACTCTGCCCTGATGATGTCCATGCGGGAGTACAATCCAGACGCTCCGGAGATCTGGGCACGTGGCGGAGTGCCCCCTCCGACTGCTGGCCAGGGCCCAGTGGGACCGGGAGGACCCAACCAACCCGGCCAGACCAGCATCAATCCGTTCTCGGGGAATGTGCGTCCGAACCCCCTGATGGGCGGCTCGGGGCCCAATCCCATGGGCGTACCCAATCCCGCGGACTATGCGCGCAACCCTGCCGCTCCCCCGCAGCCAGCCATGATGCCATTCTCCTTCAATCCCACGGCCGTCACCACACCGCTACAGCGGCAGCTCATACCCATACCTGTGGTGGATGGCGCCCCCTCTGGTGGAGTGGCCGAAATCGGTAAGAGGCGCTTCGAGCTGGAGGACACCGTAGCCATAGCCGATGTGCCCACAAAGCGTAAGGTGCCGATCAACAGTCGGCTTGGTCCGCGGGTCAATCCGAACATGCAACAGCACAACAGCTCGCTGGAGCTGCGGAAGGTGCCTCGAGGCCTAAACACCATAGCCCATTTGAATAACCACTTTGCCAAGTTCGGGAAGATCGTCAACATCCAGGTGTCGTACGAGGGCGATCCAGAGGCTGCCATTGTGACCTTCTCGACGCACGCCGAGGCCAATGTGGCCTACAGGAGCACGGAGGCTGTGCTCAATAACCGCTTTATTAAGGTCTTCTGGCACAACGAGAGCACGGGAGCGGAGGGCGGACAGATGAATCCCATGGGCGGTGGTGCCATGGGTGGCGGCGGCGGCGGGAGGAAGAACGCCAGTCAATACCATTTGCATAATGTTCCCGCTGTGCCCACTCCCAATGCGGACAGTGCGAAGATCAGCAATGCCACGCCTCTGGCCGAGGCGGGGGCGGGAAACAATGTCACGCCGACAGCAGAACAGGCCAGCACAGCAGCACCTGCCTCAATGCGACTCAAGTTGAACACCAGCGCGGGGGCAGGCGGCGTCGGCGGAGCTGGGGCAGCGACAGGTGGGCCGGCGGCAGCGCGTCCGCTTAATCCGTCGGCCAATGCGGCCAGCATTCGAAAGAAGCAAGAAGAACAGCAGAAGGCCGTGCACCAGCTGGCCAATGGGCTGCGCAAGCGCAAGCAGGAGCTGCTCCAGAGCTACGTGAAACAAATGAAGACCGCACTGGAGCTGGTCGAGCGGCTGGATCACCAGGATCCACAGCGGGCGAACACACTGGAGACAATCAAAGTCCTGCAAGAGACCATCGACAAGCTGCGCAAGGATGTGCATGCCGATCAAGACCAGCTTCAGGCCCAGATCCAGCAGCAACAACAGCCAACCGTCAAGAAGACCAAAGAGCAACAGAAGAAGGAGTTGCTCGACATGGAACTGGAGCTCTTCGCCCAGCAACAGGAGGGCAACGACACAACCGCCATACAGAAGCGTCTCGAGGAGCTCCAGCGCACACTGGGAGGCAGTCAGGCCCCGAACAACACGAAGCCCCCCCACTTTGCAGCCACACCGGGGGCAGCCGGTGGCGGTCGTAAGCGGGCCAACTTCCCGGAGGGATCGACTCGTGTGGACAGAAGAACAAAGGCTATTGTTGTCACGGGCTTTGCGGCAGAGGAGGCAGACTTTGTCCTGGGGCACTTCAAGGTAGGTCTTTTCGAGAGCGACTGGATAAGATGACTCCTAATTACTCTTACAATCTCTTACAATGCAGAACTTTGGTGAGATTTGCAAACATGATGTAGACCGTGAGATTCCCCAGCTAATACTCTCCTATGCGACCCGCATCAATGCGGAGCAAGCCGTTCACCGTGGAAAAATGTACCAAGATAAGCTTCTGCAGGTGTGTAAGATGTTCAAATTGCATCTATATATAGATATATTATCTAGTGATATCTGAAACCGTAGATTACTTGGGCTCCCGTGGTGACGCCCACGCCTGCGCTAATGGCTGCGCCCGCCGAGAAGTCTGCAGTGCCAGCTCCAGTGGCGGTTGTACCTCTGGAGAACCCAAAGCAGTTGATTCAATCCGTCAGCGAGAGCGAGAGTCTGCTGGGCAGCGACACGTTGCCGGAGCTGCGTCTCGAGGACGAGGAGGAGGACGAGGAGTCCGAGGATCGTTCTTGGCGTCGTTGATGCACAGCCCTGCGCTGCTAAGTTCTGAGGCGGCAAGCTCCAAGTGGCTCATAAGTGTTAGGCACCCTTAACATGTATTTGTTGTTATTCTATATCTAAAATTGATGATTGTGTGGAGAAGCGAGCAGAGCTGTGCAGGCGGCAGCCAGAGAGATGGAAAGGATGAGATGGGATGGGATGGGCCACTCCACCTGCACTAGCAAACTTTGAATATAATTAAACGCTCTAAATATTACTAATATTTTACTGAATATAAGTTATAAATCGCATACAAATACCGAATGAGTTTAGCGAATCCCAATTCTAGAAATTGTCAATGTTTGGCTCCAAAGCACTGCATCAAGAGAAGGAAACAGCAAACAGAATGACAAATCATGAAATGGTGGAGCAAATCGGCTCAGATCGCATCGGATCATCTAATACTTTGTATTTACATATTTTTCACTCTATCCTTTTCGTATATACACGTATATATATATATGTATATGCCTATATATGTACACACCTTATTGTTAAGATTTTATGTTGAGTTAATGCTAAAGATAAAATACTAAAACAACACAAAAAAATTGCAAAACAAAAACCTCTCAAAAACAAGCGCAATGAAAAGTCAAAGGCAAAAACAAAACAAAGTAAAAAAAAAAAACACGTCGCAACGTGAATACAAAACCGGCAAGTTATATAGAGAGATATAATAAATAAAGTAAATAGTTTCGTATTTCCGGATCGTAAAGACTCATCATTTTGATTGGGCTCAGCAACATGGGAATGAAATCGGTAAAAAAAAAAAAACGTTGGCTCGTTTTGAATCTGCGTATATGTACATATAAGTATGTACATCTATGTATATCGTTCAAAAAGTCTTTAAGGTACCAAGCACATTTTTATACCCGGTAAAGAGTAAAGGGGTATATTAGATTTGTTGAATAAATTGATGTGTGTAACACCCAGAAGGAAACGTTTCCGACCCCATAAAGTATATATATTCTTGATCAGCATCAATAGCCGAGTCGATATAGCTATGTCCGTCCGTCCGTCCGTCTTCATTAGAGCCTATAGCTCAGAGACTATAAAAGCTAGAGGAACACAATTTTGTATCCAGACTCCTGTCCTATCACACTGTTAAAAGTGTATTTCAAAATTTCGCCCACTCAAAGGACGAAAATATGTGGCATGCACAATTTTAAAGATACGAGAAAACTAAAAACGCAGAATCATAGACACTGACCTTATCTATCAGATTGTAGAATCTGGATCAGATCGGATAATAAATATAGCCACAATGAAGAAAACCATTTCGAAATGCATCGCTCCCTCTCGCTCTCTCTCACACATCGGGGTGGGCACTATGCCTGATCGATTTTTTTGACGCCTAGATTTCAGAGACTATAAGAGCTAGATCATCCCAACTTTCTATCCAAGCTCCAGTGATATCAAACCGAGACGAGTTTGTTTCAAAATTTGGCCACGCCCCCTTCCGCCCCCACAAGGGACGAAAATCTGTGGAATCCACAATTTTAAGGATACGGAAAAACAAAAACACAGAATCATAGAAAAATATCATGACTGTTAGAGTGTTGAATCTAGATCAGATCGAATCATTAGTATAGCCAGAAGGAACAAATGAAATTTCATTGGCCTTCCAAGCGCAGACTCATTCCCGCTCTCTCTCTCGCACACAGCCGTGTATGTATATGTAGGAAGTAGATGTGGACATGTAGAAAAGACAGATGTAAAAAACGTATGTAAACAAAAATGGAAACATCTAATATATAAAAGCCTCCGAAAAGGTTCGACTTAATTTTTTTTTTTTTTTGGCTAAAATTAAATTTGTCCCTTTTGCGAACGTGTAATAAATTACAACAAGCTCACATACATATATACTGACTGAGTACCGGGTATAAAGTAGAGAGCGGCCGTAGACGCCGCTCACAACGTTCCCCCTCGTTTAAATCTATATATATACATTTGTATCTTATTTGATTTGTATCCCTTGTAAGTGTTCGTGAGATTCGCTCACTATTTTCAGCAAGGCGATGCGAACGTCCGGCGCTAGATTTGCGAGACGATCTGAATTTTCAGAAGATGATCTCCATTCTAAGTAATACGTGGCTACGCTAATAACAACGAGGGGGAACGTTGTGAGAAGCGTCTACGGCCGCGACTCTACTTTCTACTCGGTACTCAGTCAGTATATATGTATGTGAGCTTGTTGTAATTTATTACATGTTCGCAAAAGGGACAAAATTAATTTTAGCCAAAAAAGAAAAAAAATTAAGTCGAACCTTTTTGGAGGCTTTTATATATTAGATGTTTTCATTTTTGTTTACATACGTTTTTTACATCTGTCTTTTCTACATGTCCACATCTACTTCCTACATATACATACACGGCTGTGTGCGAGAGAGAGAGGGAATGAGTCTGCGATTGGAAGGCCACTGAAATTTAATTTGTTCCTTCTGGCTATACTAATAATCCGATCTGATTCAACACTCTGATAGATATGGTCATTCTCTACGATTCTGCGTTTTTAGTTTTCTCGTATCTTTAAAATTGTGCATGCCACAGATTTTCGTCCTTGTAGTGGGATAAAGGGGCCGTGCGATATTTTGAAATACACTTGTGATATGACAGGAGTCTGGATGCAAAATTGTGTTCCTCTAGCTTTTATAGTCTCTGAGATATAGGCGCTAATGAAGACGGACAGACAGACATACCTATATCGACTCGGCTATTGATGCTGATCAAGAATATATATACTTTATGGGGTCGGAAACGCTTCCTTCTGGGTGTTACAAACATCCATTTTTTCAACAAATCTAATATACCCCTTTACTCTTCGAGTACCGGGTATAAAAACCACAATATTTGTTGGCCTTTATAGTTCAAAAATTATTTTTTAAACAAATGCAATGAAAAGAAGTTCCTAAAATTATACAATCTTGAAGAAAATTTAATAATTTATGAGATACCTTTATGTGTTAAGGCCTCAGCCTTAATCCAACGATTAATCAATTGTTGACCAGTTCAGGTGAAAAGAAAGCATTTGCTAGAAGAATTTACATACAGTATTATTTCCGCGATATTCAACTGTAAAAATAGATTCCCATTTTGAAAATGAAACGGTATATTTCTGAGGGGTTGATCGATAAATCCCTTTTTCTAACATTTTCTAGTATTTTCCAATATTTTACCAAAAAACTTACACATTTCCTCGTCAGGTGTCTCTGTCGATAATTACATAAATGTGTAGTTAACATGAAGTAAAATGTAGTTCACATAAAAAAAATGGATATTTTGGTGGGCGCGATTAAATGTGTTTGGTTTTGTTCCTCTTAGAATTATTATTGAATGACAGCGATTTTGAAATGTTTACGCTCTGCCCGGTACGCCACAAATTATCGCTACTACGCTAAGCAACCAATAGAAATGAAATTTCTGAATGTAGCCGAGAAGAACGATGCGGCCAAGACGATTGCCGGTCTGCTCTCGAATGGGGCCGCGATTCGAGTAAGTAGGCAATATAGGGGTTTGGTTTGGATATATTTCTAAAAATACTATGCTTACAGCGCGAAGGTTACTCCGTTTACAACAAGATCTACGACTTTGAAGCAGCAGTGCGCGGTAACAATGCTAAAATGGTCATGACTTCGGTGTCCGGGCATCTGATGCAGCTAGAGTTTCAGGTATCCTACAGGAACTGGCGCGTCGTGGATCCCGGCTCTTTGTTTGATGCACCCGTGCGGAAGTCCGTGGGTGAGAGCTATTTGCCCATCAAGAAAACACTGGAGCGCGAGGTTCGTGGGTGCCAGGGGCTTATCATTTGGACGGATTGCGATCGCGAGGGCGAGAACATTGGCTATGAGATAATCAGTGTGTGTCGAGCCATAAAGCCAAATTTAACTATTTATAGAGCCAGCTTCTCGGAGATTACAACTATTGCAGTGCGTCGAGCATTGCAGCAATTGGGTCAGCCGGACAAGCGGCAGAGTGATGCCGTAGATGTTCGCACGGAGCTTGATCTGCGCACTGGCGCGGCCATTACTCGCTTCCAGACCATGCGTCTGCAACGGCTGTTCCCCGAGAAGATAGCGGACAAGCTGATTTCGTACGGAAGCTGTCAGATTCCCACGCTGGGGTTCGTCGCAGAGCGGTACAAGGAAATAGAGGCCTTTGTCTCCGAGCCCTTCTGGAAGATCAGAGGTAGGTGCATTCACTTTGTCGCAGGCTTTTTCTCATATTTATTCAATATAGTTCTCCACACCATCGAAGACCTCACTGTCGAGTTTAACTGGGCGCGAAATCGTCTGTTTGACAAGGAGGCCTGCGAGAACTATCTTCTGCTCTGCCTGTCTGAGCCAGAGCCGCGGGCCACCGTAGAGAGTGTCACAGTCAAGCCGAAGCACAAGTGGCGGCCCACGCCCCTGGACACTGTCGAAATGGAGAAGCTCGGCTCGAGGAAGCTCAAGCTGTCGGCCAAGGAGACCATGACCATAGCGGAGAAGCTGTACAGCAAGGGCTTCATCAGCTACCCCCGCACGGAGACGAACCAGTTCTCCAAGGAGTTCGAGCTGGCCCCGCTCGTGCAGCTGCAGACGGGCCACAGCGACTGGGGAGCCTTTGCCCAGCGTGTGCTGGACTGGGGCCCGAATCCGCGCAACGGCAGCAAATCGGATCAGGCCCATCCTCCCATACACCCCACCAAGAGCGCGGACAGTGAGTAAACTCAACAGAATTTTTCTGTTCAGAAGAGTTATACATTCTGCATTCACATTTCTGCTGCAGATCTGCAGGGAAACGAGGCGCGCGTCTACGAGCTGGTTGTGCGTCACTTTCTCGCCTGCGTTAGCAAGGACGCCGTCGGCTCCGAGACTCTTGTGAACATAGACATCGCGGGGGAGAAGTTCACCGCCAACGGACTGGTAATCCACGAGCGCAACTATCTGGACGTGTACGTGTACGACAAGTGGAGTGCCAAGAAGATCCACCACTACGAGCGGGACCAGCGGTTCGAGCCCACGGAGGTGTCGCTGCACGAGGGAGCCACCACTGCCCCGCCCCTGCTGACCGAGGCGGATCTCATAGCGCTAATGGAGAAGCACGGCATTGGGACGGATGCCACGCACGCCGAGCACATCAACACCATCAAGGAGCGCGGATACATTGGAGTCCTGGACAAGGGCGCCCTGGTGCCGGGTATCATTGGCATGGGTCTGTACGAGGGCTACGACGCCATGGAGCTGGCTCTGGCCAAGCCCCAGCTGCGCGCCGAGTTTGAGGCCGACCTAAAGCTCATCTGTCTGGGCCAGAAGGACCCGAAGCTCGTGCTTACTGAACAGATAGCCAAGTACAAGCTCTCCTACCAGCAGATCACCGACAAGATTACGGCCATGGACGCCAAGATATCCGCACGCATCAACGAGGCGCCAGCGGCCATCCCTCCAGGCGGGCCAGCAAGCGGCCACAATCAGCCCACGATGCAGACGCTCTTCCAGTGCCCCAAATGTGACGAGGCACCGCTCGCCCTCAAGCCCAAGAAGAACCAGCAGGGCTGGTACATCGGCTGCAACAACTTTCCCGACTGCAAAAACGTCGTCTGGCTGCCGGTGGAATGCAAGGAAGTCTCCGTGCCGGACGAATGCTGCCCCACTTGTGGCGCTGGCCACCGCCTTCTCAAGTTCCGCCTGAGCACGCCCTACTACCGGAGTGTCTTCAATACGCCTAATGGATGGTACAAGACCTGCTTGCCCTGCGACAGCCTCTTCCGGACCACGTTCAACATTAATTTGGATTCGGTGAAACGTGTGGGCGGTATTGTAGGAGCAGCAGGAGGTGGAGGCGGTGGCCCCGGAGGTGGTGGCCCCGGCGGTGGTGGCCCCGGAGATGGTGGCCCCGGAGGTGGTGGCCCCGGAGGTGGTGGCCCCGGAGGCGGAGGCCCTGGGAGAAGAGGTCCTGGAGCAGGTAGCAATCCCTCAAATGCTGTCGTTAGGAGAGGAAACGGCCCAAGAGATGGATCTTCCACCGCCAAAGCACCGGGCAAAAGCAAGAAGCCAGCCACCGAACCCAAGTCTAAAAAAGCCACGAAAAGCTCTGGAAGCATTCGCAACTATTTCAGCAGTGCGAGCAATCCAGACAGTGCAAGCATGGATGGATTCTTCGACAGCAATGATGGCTTTGAGGAGGCCATGCTGGCGGCCGTGGACAACGTTGAGTCGGGCAATGCCCAGGAGAACAGGCCATCCACGACGAATACAGCGATCGAACTCGATGATGACATAGCCGCCGCGTTTGCTGCCGACGATGACGCGGAATTTGAGGCATTGATGCACCGGGCAACAGGAAACTCGCGAGGAAATAGCAACGCGGCCGATGAGCTGGACACGAGTCTGTCCTCCTGGATAAGCAAGCAGTATGCAGCGGACGAGAAGCCCATGCTGTGGGGCACTCGAGAACGCGCGGCTGCCGCTCCCACGCCTCCTCCGAAACCGGCAGCCAAACGGGCGAGAAGGGACAGCGCTGAATGGGATACTCCGGCCGCTGCTCCCGCAACCTCCCACGCAGCAGTGCTCTGCAGTGGATGCCATCAGCCAGCCCGACAGCATACCGTGCGACGCGAGGGACCCAACCAGGGACGACAGTTCTACAAGTGTCCCAAGCCCAATGAATGCCAGTTCTTCCAGTGGGCGGACGAGCAGCCATCTACGTCCGCAGGAAGCTCCTCCTTTGGCAGTGCCAAGAGCAGCGCAACTGGATCGTCGTGGAACACGAATCGTGTGGCCACGCTGCCCAATAATCAACAGAGCTCCCATCGAGCCACCCACATGCGCTCCAACTCCAGCAGCACTGTCACCATAACCCAGACAAAAACGATGGCAACTCCAGCGCACGGCGGGGAAGAGTTGAAGTGCAACTGCGGCCAGCTGGCCAGCAGGCTCACCGTGCGCAGGGACGGACCCAATCAGGGCAGGCCGTTCTATGCCTGTCCCACGCGGGAAAAGTCTTGCGGCTTCTTCAAGTGGGGCGATGAAAATGAGAACCCAGGTAAGTCAGAGTTTCCAATAAATAAAAATAAAACGCATTACTCATTAAAAATTGCCCCACCAGCAGCCAGTACATCCACCAGTACATCTTCCTGGGGCACGGGCAATCATAAGCCACAAGGCAAGCCGCCCGCACCTGATGGGAATAAGTCGCGACGCTGCGGTCTGTGCCGCCAGGAGGGGCACACCCGAAACAAGTGCCCCCGCAAGAATGACTTCGATATGTGACAAGATGAATTAGTGTTTTTAAACATTTATTGGAGCGAGCTTAAAATATTGCAAAGATGTGAGGGATCAAAGGGATCGATCCTCCACAATTGGTTACAAGCTTCAGTTGTCTATACATTCAGATATATATACCATATCATATCATACATATATATCATGTTATCCATATATAGGTATATGTATATATAGTGATACGGATATGTAAAATACACACAGAGAGATTTGTATTTATTTACATTGTATATATGTAGGTATATCGTAGTTTAAGCAACAGAAAAACAGTTTGGAGTTTCGAAAGGAATGTCTTGTGAATCATTTGGATTATACATATGTATATCAATCGTATATATGCTTATTTCTACTTTTAGGACATTGAAAGACAGTTCTTTGAATGGAATACATTTAAAATTCGTTAGGCCATACACACAGACACATACATACATACATACATGATGTTTGTTGTTTTCTGAAGAAGTCCACTTGTGTTTGAGTACATGTATATAAATAAACGTTAAGTTAATAAATAGTTAAGCTACATTACTGAACAATTTGAGATGCGCTGGAAGTATGCGAAGAATATAATACTATTAAGTACAATAAGATCACTAAAATTATACGTTCCTCAGCCTTGGCCAGGATATGTAGGGACCAAGAGCTGGGAGAGACACACACATTTATAGAAGCTATCGGATTGGAACGCGGAACGTACTACATATTCCTATATACATATGTAGATTAGGACATTTTAGACTTTAGATTTCGACTTCTGGCGTGAACTGGCGTCAGAAGTAGATCTCCTCCTCCTCGGGCTTGGCTCGCGGAGCCGTGCCCGTGCCCGCGTGTCCTCCTGTGCGTCCCACACCTGTTCGACTGCTCGTCGGCGTCCTCTGGCTGTAGTGGGCGGACTCTGCTCTAGTCACGACCGCAGTGGGGGGTGTGGGTGTGGCTGTGCCTGTCGTTGTCTGCTGTATAATAGCCGGAGAGCTGCCCGTGCGCGAGTGTTGCGGCACCAAAGTCGTTGCAGTGGGAGTGGGAGTGGCCGCCGATGCCGCCATCTGTCGCTTATCGGCCAGCTTGAGGGGGAACATTTGCTGCACGCTTCCGGCGGAGGGGGCTGGCGAGGCTGAGGAGCTGTTGTTGAAGCTGGCGGACTTATCGACGCGAGAGCTGCCACCGGAAGAGAGCGAAGAGAGCTTCATGGGCAGCTTCTGCTTGACCAGACTCGAATTGGCCTTGGGTGCATTGTTGGCGCTGAGGAGATTGACTGGCGGGGTCTTGCAGCTGGAGGAGCCACTCAGCCACTTCTCCTTTCTTCGGTCCGCGGTTCCGACCACGCTGGGGGTTCCGATCGCCAAGCCCACGCTCAGGCCGTTGTCCGTCTCGTGGCTGTCGTCTCCCAGAGGAGCAGATGGAGGTGCATTGGATTGGTGATTGGTGGCCACCGGCATTGGCGGCAGCGGGGTGCTGGGAGAGAGCAGAAGACCCTGGCTGGAGAGCAGCTCCATCTTGCGGTAGAGCTGCTCCCGCTGCTGGCGCACATCCTCCTGCTCAGCCTTGATCTCCTGCTGCAGCTGGAGCTGCTGGGCCCTCATTTCGGTGAGCTCTTCTTGCTGTTGCAACTTCTGGCGCTGCCAGGCGGTCTTTTCCTCCTGCAGTTTGTCCTGCAGATTGCGCAGCTCTTCCAGCTGGTCCTTGTGCGTGTAGGCGCTGGTCCTGGGACTCTCCCGGTACAGAGCCAGCTGCAGCTGCAGGCTCTGGATGCTGGTCATCTGCTGCGAGATGATGCAGAGCAGGGTTTGCAGATGGTGCGACACCTGCAGCACGGCATAGTTGCTCTCCAGTGGCTCCTCGGCCACGGCACTCGCTGTGCTCTTGGTCTCCCGCTTGGTCTCCTCCAGCTCCTGGAGGCGTGGCGTCAGCACCAGCTTCGATCCCAGCTTCCCCCGTTTCTCATCGAAGCCAGCGAACGTCTCCGCCCGCTTGGGCAGCGTGGGGGAGGCGTACTGGTCGCTCTGCTTCTCGCCAACACTGCTGAGTGTGCGGGAGACGGGCAGTCCCGTGGCCGCCGTGTAAATGGTGGACGCCAGCTGGCTTATATCCTGCACAGTGTTGAGGACCCGGCGCCAAAGCTCGCCCGTGTCGCAGTCGGCGCTGACCAGATCCTTGTACGACCCGAAGGCGGCCAGAAAGTTGGCGGCGCTGCCGTTGGAGGAGCCGGTAACGTCTCCGAACGGATGCTGCTCCTTGAGCAGATTGAGTTGCAGCATCAGCTTCTCCTCGAGCAGGAGGGCCTGCTCGATGTCCTTCTGTCGCATCTTTTCGATGGTCTCCCTCTTGTTCACGCCGATCCTCAGCTTCTCCTCGGCCGTGAGGTCCTCGGCCTCGATAATGTCCGTGGCGGGGCAGTCGAGCACGGCCTGACGGATGCTCTGGATCCAGGTGTTCTTGTCCTTCGGGGTTTGTACCTTCAGTTCGTACATTTCTGGGAAATCCGGGTTGCTGCTGATGATATAGATGCCCCGGGACTCGGTGCCGGCCTTCTCGCGTATCAGCAGCTTCTGAAGCGGCACCACCCCGGCCTTGTGTTCGGGCGTGAAGAAGCTGTACTTGTTGTGGCCGGAGTTCTCGCTGAGGAAGCACAGGCAGTCGGTGAGCACCACCACAAGGACAAGCTGCGTCTTAGCCCTGCCCTGCATGAGGGTGGCCAGGCCATCAAACTTCAGGCGCCGTCGCGACTCCACGCCCAGCTCCGCCTTGCGGAATGGCTTGTTTTTGTATATTGAGAACGACTTGGCCTCCACTCTCCCATAGATCTCCATCTGGCGCTCGCGCAACTCCTTCTCCGCCACGCAGGCATCCACGTCCACGAGTAGCGACTTGACCAGGTTTAGGGAATGCTGCAACTTTTCCGTCTCCAGCTTGTTGTCGCGCGCACTCTTCAGCAGCGGCTCGATCAGCAGCGGGTACTTAGTGAGGCGCTGCGTGACGAACAGAATGCACTCGGGGATGCCCTTCTTCTTGAGCAGCGGGTTTTGCAGGCAGTGCTTGTACCACTCGGCGAAGCTGGGCTCCGTCAGCCAAAGTTTGAACTGCTCGAGGGCACTGCGATGGTTGGCGCAGAACTCGCCGTAGGCCAGCCGCAGGCACTGGGCCTGCTCCAGCGAGAAGAAGTCCAGCAGATTGTCCGCGATGCTGTCGACGATGGGTTGTTCCCGCTGCTTCTGGCGTAGGTGTCGCAGGAAGCAGGTGTGCAGGTCGGTGAGCTGCTGCAGGCGCGGGAACATGCTGTTGAGATTGAGTGCGGGGAAGTGCCGCTCCAGGCTCTCCACGAACACCTTCTGCATGACAATCAGGGTCTGGCAGTGGTGCTTCTCAGTCATGATGAACTCGTAGATGTGTTCCTGTCGCTTGATCTGCAGTTCCTTGAGCGTCTTGAGTAGCTCCTTGGGCACCCCAGGGGTCCACGAATCGTGCTCTTTCAGGACAATGCCAAGAGCAGGATCGGCTCCCAGGTCCTGGGCCTCGATGGGCGGTTCGTTGAGGAACTGCAGCTCGGACCGTATCAGCGGCTGGTCCTCGGGGTTGCTGAAGGTGGTCGCATCCGGCCCGTCATAGTAGTCCTGGCCTCCCGCGGCCATCCTCCTCGCCTTGCACTCCAGGTGATGCTCCTTGATCTGGGCCAGCGTGATGTTCGCCCCACACACGTCGCAGGCGCTCAGCTGTCCCCCAACCAGAGACTTCGTTTTGGCCTTGGGCTTCTTCTTGCGGAAGAAGAGAGATCCGCGTTTGGGTCGCTTTTCTACGTTGTCGTAGACCTCGATCTTAGCATGGGAGCGCAGCAGGCTTTGATTCTCATCCTCGCTGTCTGTCAGGTGGCGGGCCAAGGTTTTGATGTCCTCCTTGGCTATGATCGAGGACGTCGAGATGCTCTTCTGCAAGGGAATCCGACTGATGATCTCCGTGGCCAGACTCCTCTTTGCCGCTATCCTCTCAAAGTCGCGGGCCAGTTCCGCCTCGTTCAGGGAGTGGGTGGAAATGCCTGTAATCGAAACCGAAAGGTTCAGAAATCAGAGAAAAGTTGGCAGTGGCAGTGGTGGTGGTAGTTACTAATCGGTAGTCTGGACTGCTTTGGCTATGTGCCAATGGCACTGCCAGTAGAGGTGCTACAGGTGCTACTACACCGAGATAAGGGGCTTTTGTGGAATTCCTTATCGAAATCGAAACTAACTTGGCCTGGCCAAGGGCCCTACACAACGGATCACAGGGCATATCCATTCAAAAGAAAAATACTCTATCTTATCTATTCATTATTGGGGTACACCTCATATACCTTCGGTTTGCTTTAAGCTGTATAGTATCGGTGGGAACCACACATAGACATTTACAAAGTTTACAATTGATTTTTCACCTTTATGGCTCTTCTGTGTATACATATGTAGAAAGACCAGCCAGACAGCCACGCAGCCAGACAGCCACGCAGCCAGAGAGCCACGCAGTCTTTTATTTTGAAAAATGTATTATTATATCTACCTCCAGTGCTGTTTCGTGCTGAGCGACGCCGCTGCTCAGTGACGCGGATCGTCTCCTGCTCCTCGCTGTCCAGGCTGGAGAGGCTGACGCTCTTGTTGGTGCAATCCCCGCCAGCACTAGCATCGTCCACAGCCGTCCATGACTTTCGCCGATCCGTGTGCAGCAGCAGACACTGTTGGGGCGCCGTGGAGGACCACATGGCGTAGTGGGGGGAGGCATTGCTGCCGCTGGGGCCACTGCCACTGAGGTCGGGCAACGAGGCGCTGAGAATGGCGGCACTGAGCAGGCCGTGGTTCGCGAGGCCCTCCTGCATGTGTTGGCCGCTGGAGGACGAGTTTTTCATCTGCACCACAGTTTCGCGGATGTTCTGCAGCTGGCTGAGGGTGTCCTCGAATATGTTGTTGTACTTGGACGCCAGGGCTGGGCTGTGCGGAGTTACATTGATGATGGGTATCATGTTGTGGATATTGTTGTTGCTGCTGCTGGTGTTGTTATTATTGAGAGAGGCCGGAGCAGGAGCTGGTGGCAAAGTTGGAGCCAGAGCAATTGTAACAGGAACAGGTGCGTTTATAACAGGTATACAGTAGTTTTGGCTTTCTACAGTGACGCGCGGCCCTGAGCCACCATTAATAAGGGACGCTGTCCTGGGCTCGGTCTCGCTACAGTTGGAGTTTAGGAAATCGGTGACCACATCGTTGTCGCTGTCGTCGCCTGCGTTGTCCATAATAGTAGGGCTAGATTTCGGTTTTGTTTGGTATTCAGTGGTGGCCCTAGAAAAAGAAAGTTTAGTATACAATACACGCACACAGCTGCACGCATGCCCACACAAACTCACACAACGACAGCAACAGCAGCAGCAACACTCTTGCATGCACTTTTTCGTTACTATTTATTGATTTTCTTTCGACTCAACACTCTGACCAGGTCAGGGCACCTTGTTGCGCGCGGGGTAAATTGTTGCGCCTTTTTAAGGACGACACTTGTCCTTGCACAAGTGGAACAAAAACAACAACAGAACAGCAACAACTATGGGGTGGGTGGAGAAAAATGCAAACTAAAGCAAGTGCGTGGATGGGGAAGCGAGAGCACACTGTTCGTTGTAATTATTCGAAAACTAAAAAGGGCTAACAGCTATGAGATATTTTCACAGTTTAAATGCTATTTGAGACACCACATTATTTGTGGTTTTTTTTAACTGCGTTTTTTGCCTATCGCGAGTCGCGACGGGCTATCGTTATTGTAACGTAGGTGTGACCGTGCCACGATTACCAACAAAACCAAGGCACGAGCACCAGTGCTGCTAGAATCTCCTAAGAAAAATTGCTAAAAATTGCTAAAATTTTTGTAAAAATTGCCAAAAAAATTGCTAAGCCATTAAATTTTTAATATGTAACATATATTAATATGTCTGTATTTTAAGAAATATACAAATTAGGCATTGCTGCGTTTTCCAAATCATCTTTAAAAATGTTGATTTCATAATCTAGTGGTATTATTTTGGATTTCATATATGGCAACTATTACATCTGAAAGTTATTGGGTTGGGTTTCCATTCCGGCTTTGAAAATTTTTGTTTAGGCTAATTCAATTTTAATTTTAATTTATATCATCTTTATATAGTCCGTTGAGAATATGCACCTTGTGACACTTTTCCGAAGTAGCTGCTAGCTCGAAATGGAGCTTACACTCTGTCCACTGATCCACGATACGGAAAACCGCCCTCTCCATCGACAACCATCTTGTGTCACTTACTCTCGGTATTTTCAAAGGATTGTAATGTAATTATTCTTTGTGAACCACTATTAATCGTAAAGGACAAAAAGGTATACAAATTGCAAAAGCCCTGAAGAGAAATATAAAAATTGCTAGTTTTTTAATAAAATTGCTAGATTTGTGGCTAATAGCATTTTTTTTTTTAAACAAAGTTGCACATTTATTTAAAAGTTGCCAGATCTAGCCACTAAACTGCTAAACTGGCAGCACTGCTCGTATGCGATATCATTTCTTTAAGCCTAGTACCCAAATCCGAAAAAAGGGCTAGCGAACAGAATCTCGGTTGATATTCATATGAAACCGATACAAAGATTTTTCTTGGCAAATAGTTTTTCAGGTAGTCCCCAGTTCGACAAACAAAAAATGCCGATATACATATGCTGGAAAAAGATTGCATGGTATTTGGGGTATTTTTACTGGCCCTTGATTTTTATTCGCATGTCAATAAAACTATGGCTATGCAATAAAATTAGCATGGACGTCTGTGGGGGCAGAGATGAATATCTGTGTATTGTGGTCACCCAGCGCCGTAGCGCCCACAAATAATACATTCCTGCTTGCTTTGTTACAAATTTGAATTCTTAACTGAATTTATTTGTACACAGTGTTACTGCAGGGCATGCACCATTGGTCACACTCGGCCGCTAGTATTTGTATATGGAAATTTTCGCTTAGCAAACAGTTTTCGGATCTGGGTACTAGCACTAACCATATAATACCGAACGCTGCATTTCTCAGACTTCGTTTGCGACAGCCGTTTGTATGAAATGGCATATCTATATATTGTATGGTTAGTGGTACTAGGCTTTACAGCATTTGTTTTCTGGGTTATTTCACTACTTTTCCAGCACTGTCCCAGCGGGAACTGTGCCACACTGAACGTCTGAAGATTTGCCAGCGAAGGAGACAAAAATATACAAAAAATAAAATATCTTGCACATTTAACTCACAACTTCATTTAGTGGTAATTTTGCTAGTACATTCAACCGCATCCAACCATGCAGGTGAGTGCGGCACAGTTTCTCTGAAGCGTTTGCCCCCAGCCGACCAATGCCAATGCCCTGCGACGACTGCTGCGCTGCGACGTAGGCAAAGGGACACGCAACCAGAACAAATAGGAATAATAAAATTTTGATGCATTATGTTTTCGGTTGTGTTGTAGTACGTGGCTGTGGCAAGGCCATGGTTGCTGCTGTGCTGCGTGCTGGCGATCCTTGGGTATGGCGTGGTGGATTGCTTCTATGTTCCCGGCGTGGCGCCGGTTGAGTTTATCCAGGATCAAAAAATCGATGTGAAGGCTGTGAAAATGACCAGCAGTCGCACCCAGCTGCCTTATCAGTACTACTCGCTGAGGTTTTGCAATCCGAAAAACGGCACGTTCATCTTCAAGTCCGAGAACCTGGGAGAGGTGCTGAGGGGGGATCGCATCGTGAATACTCCCTACGAACTGAGGATGAACCAGCAGATTAACTGCCGACTGCTGTGCAATCAGAAGGACAGACCGCTCAACTGGAGCAAAGAGGACTCGGCCCTGGTGGCGGAGCGAATCCAGCACGAGTACTTTGTTCATCTCCTGGTGGACAACCTCCCGGTGGCTACCAGAATCGTCAACGTGAACAATCCTTCCGAGGTGACATACGAGCATGGCTATCGACTGGGCCAGGTGGATGGCGAGAACATCTATATCAACAACCACCTCAAGTTCATTCTGTCCTACCACATGCACTCCAAGGACAAGTATCGCGTGGTCGGCTTCGAGGTAGAGACGGTTTCTGTCAACCACAAGGAGCTCAAGTTCCACGGCGAAACCTGCAACTTCCCGGACAGCGCCCGGCCGCAGCTGGTGAATCCGTTGGGCGAGACACAGCTGTACTTCACGTACTCCGTCGAATGGAAGGAGTCCAAGGTCAGCTGGGCCTCCCGCTGGGACATATATCTGGGAATGCGCGACGTCCAGATCCATTGGTTCAGCATCATCAACTCTCTTGTTGTGGTGTTCTTCCTTTCTGGCATTCTCACCATGATCATGATCCGCACGTTGCGCCGTGATATCGCCCGTTACAACACGGACGACAACATCGAAGATACTCTGGAGGAGACTGGCTGGAAGCTGGTGCATGGCGATGTGTTCCGTCCGCCCAAGAACACCCGCCTGTTCTCCGCCATCATTGGCAGCGGCATTCAAATATTCTTCATGGCCCTGATCACCATTTTCTTTGCCATGCTGGGCATGCTCTCGCCCTCCTCCCGCGGCGCTCTAATGACCTCGGGTATCTTCATGTACGTCTTCATGGGCACCATTGCTGGCTACTATGCGGCTCGTCTCTACAAGACGATGAAGGGTCGCGAATGGAAGCGAGCAGCTTTCCTCACAGCCACCCTCTACCCGGGCATAGTTTTTGGGTGAGTTTCAAACTGTGGAATATCCTATCTTTACCCATCACCCATCGTACATTATCTTTCAGTACCGGATTCTTCTTGAATTTCTTCATTTGGGACAAGTCCTCGAGCGGCGCTGTGCCCTTCACCACTATGATCTCTCTGCTGTTGCTGTGGTTCGGTATTTCCGTTCCGCTGGTCTACCTCGGCTTTTACTTTGGCTACCGCAAACAGCCGTACCAGCATCCAGTGCGCACCAACATGATACCCCGCCAGGTGCCCGCCCAGCACTGGTACATGAATGCAATCCTGAGGTGAGCTTGGATATCTTTCGACTATTTCACTGTTCTTGCCTTAACCCTCTTCTGCTTCTCCTTTGACACTCTGAAGCACACTAATGGCTGGGATACTACCGTTTGGTGCTGTCTTCATCGAGCTCTTCTTCGTGTTCACGGCCATTTGGCAGAATCAGTTCTACTATCTGTTTGGCTTTCTGTTCCTGGTGTTCTGCATTCTAGTTGTTAGCTGTGCCCAGATCTCCATAGTCATGACTTATTTCCAGCTGTGTGGCGAGGTAAGATTTGATTGACTGATTCGTTGATTTGATTGACTGATTCTAATGGCTTCTAATGCAGGACTATCGCTGGTGGTGGCGCAGCTTCATTGTGTCCGGCGGCTCGGCCGTCTACGTGCTCTTCTATAGCATATTCTATTTCTTCACCAAGCTGGAGATCACCGAGTTCATACCCACGCTCCTCTACTTGGGCTACACAGGTGAGCGGCGCCTACGAATTCTGATAAATAAATGTCTGCTAAATGTAATGTACTCCTTTTCCGTCCAAAAGGTCTCATGGTGCTCACTTTCTGGTTGCTGACCGGCTCGATTGGATTCTTCGCTGCCTATGTTTTCATCCTGAGGATCTATGGAGCTGTGAAGATCGACTAAGGAGGGTCTCTCCTGGAGCCCCCTCTCACAACGCTGTGCACCAAACTATCCCTGCAATATCATTCGATCATAAACATATTTATAGAGAAACTGTACAAGTCTCGGCCCTCAACAGCTGCCCCCGAACTCCACTACCGTGTAAAGAGTGCTAACGTTTCCCCTTCGCGTCCCAGCTTCCAAAGGCACCACACAACACATACGAAACCCATTGAGTAGCCAACTACTGAGACGACAGGTTGCTAAGTATGTCTCCCCGGAGGGAGGTGGCTCAATTCGCGAGAGCATGCGTTTAGGATACGTTCTAGAAATGCCTAATTTATACATGTATGTAAAGAATCTAATCTAAGCAAACGAAACGATATAAAAGAAACTAAATCAATAAACTAAGCTTAACTGTATCATATTTCGCTTGGGTGTACGTTGGATTGGATGCCACATTTGCATTTGCTATTTACTTTATCTTGGAACAGCGATTTGCCAGGGATTTGAATATGTAATATGCAATATTTCAAAAGGAAGTTTGTGGGAACACACGAGCGCAGGTTGCCGGCAGGATGGCAGTCATAATACTTCAGAAAACGAAATTGAATATTCGCTTGTAGCGCCAAAAACTATATATTACTGTATACTGTGTATAGTATGATTAGTGGCTGAACTATTATTTTCATTTCTTTATCTCGTCCTTTTTCTTCGCTTTCTGCCAGATGCGGCATCTAAGTTGCTCTTGCACTCTATCTCTCCCTCGATTTCTTCCTTGCATTTAGAGTGCAGGATTTCGAGTCGACTGCCTTAGCAAATTGGTAATTGGTGTTCAACTAACATCGTCTTGAATCGATCCTAATTTTCAACACGCAGTCTTGAATGTCGGAACATGCGCTAATTGTATATATGTACATTAGCCTGGGTCAATTTTTTGCCGTTATAAGCGTCCACCAGATTCGGAATATAGGAAGAATTCTAAGAATCTTTCACCAAGAAACCATGTGTCTAAAATGAAATCCTAGCTCCCGCTGAGAAGGAAGAAGATTTCAGATTGAGGAATTTTACGGTATTTTAAAATATTTTTATACCGTTTTTCAAGCCCGCGCCTGCTCTGTTAATTAATAATATTTTTTGAAATCATTGAACTATGTATGTATTGTAATCAAAAAAGTAATTAATAGAGCAGGCAAAGATGAATAAAAAGATGAATCTGAATTGAGCCTAACGTGATTGGAAAATGTGATACTTTTTTTAAAATACCTTAAATTCCTTAAAATACCTCAATCTGAAATCTTTATCCTTCTCAGCGGGAGCTAGGAATTCATTTTAGACACATGGTTTCTTGGTGAAAGATTCTTAGAATTCGTCCTAGATTCCGATTCTGGTGGACGCTTACCACGTTTTCTTTACTCCATACAAATGGATCCACCCTAATGTACATAGCCTACATATGTATATTAATTTAAACATTTCGCAACAGCTAGTAAGATAAGCTTAGTTGCTTAACAAATAGTCTTAAACGCCATGGATGCACATACATAAATTTATAGGTTTATTTTATAAATTGGCATAGATAATTGCTATTAGTATTTTACACAGATTAAGCTTAAACATTACAAGTACGTTATCTATATTCAACCGTATACAAGTTCATCAAATGGAGGCCGAAACATTAGTTTAACTTTAGTTAATGCAATTGCCTAATTAGTGGGGCTTTCGGAGAGCGTGAAGCCATATCAGAATACAATATTGGGGAGGAACAAACTTTATGTTCTTTCTTATGAAACGTATGAAACCGAACTATCCATACCCCATTTACTCGTGGAAGACCAGAAGGATTCACATAAAATATGGTCAAGCCGTAGCTGTGGCAATGCATCCCATGCACTATACATGTATGTATGTACTGAATCATCTCTTACCTCAAGAACTGGTTAATACTACTAATATCTTGTGTAATTCCCTAAAACATAGCAGAACCTCTATAGTATACATTTGTAGGACGCAAAATATCGCAGGCTAAACACACATAAGGCGACGACCAGAATAGCACAAAAGCTTCCCACTTACGATAGATGTGAAGTCAGTTTCATGTAGGCACGAAATTAGGATGGAAAACTACGAGTGGAATAAGGATTACTATCCTTTTGATATTTGTTTGCACAACACATATTGCTAGAGAAGGATTTACGGTTACTTAAGATATAGGTTAGATTCTAAATTTCACGCGGGAACAACCAAACTGTGTTCTGTGTCTCCCGTTGCCTCTGCCTCCTTCAGCTCCGCTCCTGCTTCTACCACCTTCCTTGTGCTTCCTTGTACTCCGCCTTTGGGAAGGGGAGGGTCTCCGTGAAAAAGTGCGCTTTAAGTTTGTTGCGAATCGGTTTACCTCATGGGGTTCCGATTCTTTAAACGCTAGCGATTCCTCTTGGTTTTGCGACTGACATTCCCCTCGATGATGATCTGCGCAAGCAAAGTAAATAATTTCGTTTGTCATAAGGAGTTGGAAGCGAGTGTGGGGCATGGCTATGTGCGGGACTTGGACTTCTTTCTGGATTTCTTGGGAGCATTAATTATATCATAGGGACACTTGAATTGCTGTGCGTTAGAGGATGGGATTTAGGATTCAGGACTCAAGATTCAGGTTAATGCCACCGATTGTTCTACCTGAAGGATCTGGCTGGCCTCGAAAGCTGTGCCCGGCAGCAGGATCACGGGAGAGGTCACATTGCCCGCCTCCACGCAGAGCATGTTCGGGAACTCGTCATCGCCAAAGTCGCTCATCTCGCGCGATCGATCGATCCAGGGATTCCAGATAACTGCAAGAAATATAGATATATGTGATATATATGTAGTTGGAATAATTTCATAGATTTCTCTCCTCAAATCGACTCACCCGTGTCGGGGAAATTGTACTTGTGCAGTCTCATCTTGCGGCCGGAGACCACGTTGGTGATGACGTGCTCCTGCGGTGTGTGCTGGTAGATTCTATCGGTCCACTCGTTGACGGTGACCACCTCGCGACCCTCCTGGTACAGGGCGTTCTCCCGCGTCTTGTCGATGAAATGGCAGCCGTGCAGGCCCGTGATCTGGCAGCGGCGCACATCGGGCACCTTCAAGTAAGTGTGCAGCAGCATGTTGAAGGAGAAGGTCAGCTCCTTGCTCGGGTTGAAGACGCCAATGTGGAAGTGGAGCTCCTTCTCGCGCAGAATGAGGCGGTAGGTGATGCGAAACCTACTCTTACGTTATAAGGGGATCAGAGTCAGATTAAACATGCATCTCTTGGATGTAGCACCACCTACTGATAGTTCCAGATGGAGCGCGTGAACTCGTTGTCCATCAGCGAGAATATGGCCTCGACGTCGCCGTTGTGCAGCCTATCCGGCGCCCGTTCCAGATTCCATCGCGTGATTCTGGCGAATCCATGTTGCGGCCCAAAGGACCAAGGACCAAACTGAGCTGCAAGATCAAGGGAAATGCTTGGGGGTATGCTTACACAGGACAGCGCCTGTCACCTTCCGAACTTACGAAAGACAAAGGGAATCCCGCCACGTATCGCCTTCTTGCCATCGAATGAAGCTAGCTTGCTGCAAGGAAAAGAGGACGCGGAGAAGGAAGAGTCGATTAATTCGGTAAGAGCTACTCGAAAATATTTCAGCCATAAAAACGCTAGCAGACAGCCCCCTGCCCGGCCCAAGACAGACATTCAGAAATTCAGAAATGCTATTAGCAGAAAAAAGTGTCTGGCAACATGCTCCTTGCCCCTTTTTCATGTTTTTTTTTGTTGTTTCTTATTTTCCCCTTGCTGCTGATGCTGACGACGACGAGGTTACCCGGATTCAAGTCTGGAGCTGCTTTCCTTCCCAGCTAATTTGCCGGCGCATCCATCAAGCAGTTCAGTTCAGCTCCGCTCCGCTGCTGCTTCTGTGCATCATTCAGTTGTGGAACGCATTTGACATGGCAATTGCCATTAATATTCGAGTTTTGAGTTGGGGATCTGGCGCAGGGAGCGGAGTGGTCGGTGTTTGGTGGATCTCTCGATTTCGTTGCATGTACAGTGAGTGACAAAATAGTTCCGCCGACCGCAAGTTGGAAGAATACATATTTATATTCTTTGAATTTAGAATTCCTTTCTGTTTATAGATAAATCGAACAGGCACACCCTCGAATCTCTAAGAGGAGGTTATTAAGATATTTACGTTTACATATCCCTCTAATTATTTGATTTTTCCTCTGTAAATGATCTGTTTTAAGACCAATCTGCTAATTCCCAAACTAAATCTCTCGAGAGTGACATCATAAAAGTAATTCCAGTACAAGTCTGTGGTTTAAGGTGCAAATACTTTTGATAATCACTGTATGGGGGTATTATAGTTATTTATGAGTTTCTGTTTGGCACGTGTTATTTTAAAATATGTAGTAGAATTCATTTAAATGTTCTCTGATAGAACCAGGCAACTATTGTAATTCATTTAGTTTTCAGCTTCATCCTCCCATTGCCATGGCCCCCAGTGCCGGGGGTTTTTAGTGGGTTTCCAAATGCGACTGAGAGCCAGCCACAAAAAACAGTTGAAAAGTAGTAGCGGCAGCGCAGACGATGAAGGGAGGGAACGAAAGGAGTGAGCGAGAGCGAGAAGCCAAAGCTTGTCCGTGCTATGCCTGTGTGTGTTTGTGTGTGTGGGAGTAGCAGCTGTGTGTGTGAGCAACAAAAAGCACCACATGAAAGTGGGCCCAAGAATACTGTAATTGAGAGTGGAAGTTTACGTGTTTGCTCCACTGTGCCGGCAAATGTGCATGGAATGGACTGAGGTATGAGAGGAGAAGGGACAGAAGAGAACAGAACAAGGCAGAGCAGAGCTGCAGTGGGGATTTATCGATCTAGCTCTGCCGCGCCAAAAACTCCATTCATAAAAACTTGCACATTGTTTTGCCACAACGTGGCCGGGAACGAGGGAACTGGGAGAGTACGAAGGGAAAACACAGAACAGCAGTAGGCAGCAGCAACAGTGCGAAAAAAGAGGCCCCATAATGGACGAGGAAGAGGAGGGAGAAGGCAGCTGGCGGCATAGCAGTGCATTCCCTATCCGTTCCGTTCCCTTCTGTTTTGGTTCGGTTCGGTTCGTTGGTTCGACGTTTGGGGCCGTCGCTCGGTCCCGACATGTTTTTTGTTGGGTGTCATACAAAAACATTTTGCCGCCAAACAGAATGGCTAAGGCTGCTCCCGCTCGGTTCCCCTTCCCTTCCCGCCAGTTGCTCCCTTCCAGCTGTCCGTTCACGTCCTTTGTGGCCAGTTCTCCTTTCTCACCCTCCACTCCTCTCCACTCTTGGTGCGGTGTGTGTTGGAAACTTTGCAAATCACTTTTTTGGTTGCATGACCAGCGCATACCGTGGGCTTGCGTAAGTTCGAGCTTAAAGTCGGGCCGGGCCAGCCACTCGGGCGTATGTGCGATGCGATTCTTAAAGAAAGCGAACGAGGGATCTACTCACCTAACAAACAACTGCTCCTGGTTGTTCACTCGCCAGGAGACAACTGTGGCACCTGAAAAAGATATTAAGAAATGGGAAATGTTTGTCGCTTATTATTCAATATTAGTCTGGGATAAATGTACTCTATTTAGCGGATTCTTTGACCGAAACAAAGCAATTGTGTCTCAGGACAATTAACTCCCAAACGATATGCACATGACCCTATTCGAGTTGCGGAAGTTCCGATGGAGAGAAGAGAAGAAAGGAATGAGAATCATCCATGTTCGACGACTGATCTGCACATAACAAAGCGGGAAAAAATCTGTGGAGGCATATCAATGAATGGAATGACTCGAAGTTGGATCAACTGTGGCAACAACTACAACTACAGCTACAGCTACAACAACGGCAGCAATTCGCAGTACATGACGCACACACTTCTAACCCACATACCCAGACTCACACTCACACTTACACTTGCAGCCCGAAGTACTCGTAACTGGCCTGCAAGTAAACTGGCTGAGACTGACTGGAGACGAGCGAGACAGCTGAGACAGCCGCGGAGAGGCATACGCTCTGGTACAGTTAAATCTAGCTTGGCATCGCTTTGGCTCTGGCTGTAGCATGGACGTGGATGTGGCCTACGGCCAATTGGTGGGTGCACACTTGAAGGGTGCGTGGGCGGCGCTGCTGGCGCTGTTGGCGCTGCTGGCGCTGTTGGCGCTGCCGCTGTTCCCAAAACTCTCTTCGAGCTGGCCCCAATGTTTGATGAGATTTGTTGAGCCAGAGCCAGAGCCACAGCTTCAAAGCTTCGGCGATTCGGATTTCCAGATGTAGGAAACAAACAAGTGGAGTTTGGCCAAAGCACACTCAAAAACTTGTCGACAACGGATCGTTCATGGGCAGTACCGTCGCTAGGTTCCGCTGTCGGTGCCAAATGTGCTGTGCCTCTCTCTGTTGCTCAAACGACTAAGACGACAACGACGACGACTACGACGTGGGTAGGCCAGACAGAGCGAGTCGTAATTGTTGAAAGTACGCTGGGTACTCACATACATAGGTGCACATACACGCATAGACACCTAGGTGTACTATATAGAGGAATATACATTCATATATGTTCATATAACGCCTAATCGAAATTGTCTGCGAGTAGGAGTCGTTGCTAAAGCTGGGGCTGAAACTGAAGCTGATCCCATCGTCTGGAGCAACTGCTACCCCGTTACCCCAAAAGCTTTCGTATATTCTCTCTCGGTGCTTATCGCGGGGATCTTGGCCGATAAGGTAGGCGACTATTGAAAGCTCTCTCAAGAGTGGAACACCAAAGCAGCACATCGACAAGGTTGTTTTCAGTACAAACTGATAACCTCTAGAGGGGTCGCCTCGGTGGGTAATACTACGTCAATGGGGGCGGCGAAACGGGTTTCAACTCTGGAACTCCTCATAAAACGAAAGTCTATAAAATGCTTGCCAAAAGAGTGTTCTGCCTGTTCTGGCTAATCATGCGCTAAAAATAACGCCAACGACTCTACTCTGGCGAGGCGTCAAACAGATATTGCAGAATCGGCTCTGATTGTTGTTGTTGCTGCTGTTCCATACAGTTGTTGCTTTCTTGTGTGTGTTTCGGTTAATTATGATTAATTGTGGCTTTTTGCTGGCCTGGCCTGGCCCGCCACTCCCCTCCCGTCCCGTAGCGCTTACCATGCAAGTTGATAGTGCAGGTCGTGTTGTTGCCACGATCCAAAACGACGACGCTTGTCATGGCGGCCGCTGTCGTGGCCATATTTGTTTTGTTCACTAACGGTTTTCAACTGGATCTCTCGTACTGTTCCTTCACAGCTCCCTCTGTTGGGTTGTGTTTATTTGTTATTAATTGTAACTGTTTAGCATGTAACGCCAGGTAATCTGGATTCGAATTTGAAACTGGCCTCTCGACCGGATTGCTGAGCTGACTTTCGATTGAACTTTAATTTGCGCATTTACATAATGTTTGCAAAAATTATTCTGCACAACAAGCCCCACTCTCACACACAGGGATAGTCGCACGGCTACACAAACGCGCGCCACACAACGCACACGCACACATACACACACAAGCGCAGCTTGAGTTTTTGTCAATGAACAAATACGTGAAAAAAACTCGTGCAAAAAACGTTGCGACGCGGAGCGGCGGTACTGAGCTTACGATGTTGCGGGTTCGGGCTGTTTTGGTGCTTTGGTGCTTTGGGGTTTTGGACAAAGCCCCAAAGCCCCAATCCATGGTGAAATTATTATAAAGGTGGCGCATGGTGAAATTATTATAAAGGTGGCGTATTCGGCTGTGGTGAGGACGTTATTTTTCAACTCGTTCTCTCTGCTCTCAGAGAGGCAAGCGCTAGAAAGAGATGGCAAGCGTTTTTCGCTCTTCACTCTTCGTTTATGGCATAAATATACAGAAAAGACGTCATGGGTTATTGCATTCGTTGGACAAAAATTTGATCAATTCCCTAATACCCTTTCGTAGAACATGCAAAACGACCAAGAAATCGCAATTCCACATTTAATAAATTAATTTAAACAAATTTCTAGTACAAATTTTTACTGTTTCGGAAGAAACCACTCTTCCTCATCAGCGATCTTTTCTTTTTCAATAAAGAAAAAGATGGTAAATCGGACAGTCTACATTACTGCAGCTATCATGCTATTGGCATTGTTTTAAATTAATGGGGACAACGTGATTTTGTGAATATTTTCTATTCACAAAAACCATCTTTTATTATGCCCTTAATTTTTTTGGCATAAGGGCTATTCTTTTCAGAATATAATTTGCCTTCTTCCACCCATTTTCTCTTCTTTTTTTCTTCTATTTCTCTCCACTTTATGCTTGATTTCAAACGTTTATGGTTATCCAATTTGTCATTGACCCACATAAAGTTAGTAGAAACGAACACTTTTATCAAGTGTTCTAGGATTTCGTGTCTATGTGAAGCGCATGGATCAGAAACCTCAAACCATTTCTTATCTTGCTCAACGCATTTTTCAACAATATCTTTTGCAATATTTTTTGAGCATGGAGTGTTTGTGAAGTATTTTGAAAATATTTCAATGTGCTCCAAAGAATGGTCAAAAAGAGCTACAGTTGGATTTTTTTTCACAAAGGCTCTTTCCATCAGGAATTACTGTTCTTTGACAGACAGTACAATCAATGTTCAGTTTGCACAGAACAATTCCTAATGTTTTTCTCACAGCAGCTAATTTAGCAATTTTTACAATTGGGAGATTTAAATTCTCTATTTGATAGAGAATTAGGCCATGCTGCTTGGGAGTATTCGAATGAATACTAGATACCTCAGGTATACCCAGAGGCAGGTGCTGAATTAATTGAGCTGCTGTTGGGCTACTATATTGCCACCCAATTTTGCGCTTTAAACTGTCAAAATACTCTTCCAGGGAATCTTGATTGAAACCCCTGGTATTTATAAGTTCAATATCTTTTATCTCTAAAAGATCTTTGCAAACATGATTGATCCTTTTGCAAGTTTCAATCAGCCTTTTCAGGCAATTGGCTTGAGAATCTGTTTTGGTCAAATTATTAGGGCCGAATTTAATCTTTCCTAAATAACTAACAAATTCATCTAAACGTTGTGCAAACGTTTTATTGGCACGAAAATATGTATGGTTTAATAAATCAAAACCATCGTTCATACTTTTTAGAAACATTGATGTAGCATTAGCTTCATCCTTGTCTTCAAAAGCATTACAATCAGAAAACTTTTTAATTCCTGTACTGACCGTATTGGAAAATATGTTAACGGCCAATGAAGTATTCATATTATCATATCCTTGCGGATTGATGTGTTTTTCCTTTAACTTTGGTGCCAAACGATAAAAGTTCGATGAATCCACTTCATAGAACTTTTCAATTATTTCCCATGTTGCTTTACCCTCTGGTGTAATTACATCATGTTTCAAGAAGTTATTTCTAACACTCTTGAACAGATGTATGTAATCACACACGAATTGAGGGATTGGAGAAATCAAGCAATCTTTGGCTGTCTATTATTTCAAGAGCCTTTGTGTTTATTGCTGATTGATCGCATACTATGGCACGGACTTTTAAGCCGGCTGTTGTGCAACATTTAACTGCCATTGATATGGCTTGGGCGTAATGGTGCGTTACATTTTTGTTAACAAAAATAGAGTTAACGAAATAGCTGTAACCATCCACCAGCCCTCGCACCATGAATGTCAACATTCCTGTTGCTTGGGAGGAGTACTTTTCCTTATCGGAAATACCGTCTCCCAGGTCATTGTAACCAATTGCTCGGTCAACATTGGACAAATATTCAATTTTTGGTTGGATGAGCATTTCATCGAAAATGAGTGAACAATTTCTGATACTCTCATTCATTTTTTCAACAAGTTTCTTCAACTTATCAATGTGTTCGCCTTGAAAGCCTGGCTCGAATGCTTGGAGCGGCAGCGATACACTATTTTGTCCAACTTCATGAACCCTGTTCGGGCCCGTTGGTTTAAGTAGAGAAATTTCGTTCTCTAGATCCATAATTTTTTTCAAATTTTCATTATTTTGGGATGTTATTTTTTGCAATTTTTCATGCAAACTTAGAATTTCTTCTTTTTGAGAAGAATATTTCTCATTCAGATCTTTGAATTTCTTTTGCAGAGATTTAAAGTCTTCTATGTGGCTAATATCAGTATTGTCTATTGATATTTCGCCAATTGTTTCTCCAATATTTTCTATTGGTACATCCCCATTTGGTTTTTCAATATTTTCTATTGATAGATCCCCAATTATTTTTCCAATATTGTCTATGGGATCTACTATATTTTTTTTTGGCCTCTTGCTGAGCGAAAGTTCAAACAATGGCTCATGTCCTAAATTTAAAAAATTAAAGATAATTATAATTAGTAAAATTTCAATTACATTTTAGTTAATTAGTTAATTTAGTTAATTTACTCTTATTTTATATTCGGTACTTAGTCAGTATGTCAGTATTCTAATGTTAAATTAAGTATTCATCCCCTTTGCTACCAAATGGCCTATTTTATTCGAAAGTTACAAATATTAGGAGTTAATCATGCATTAAAACTATTGTTGTTCCTAGTATCTAAAATTGGGGTGCTCATGGGACTTAGCTTAGATAAAACACTTACCCAAATTCTCAGTTGGGATACTTCCGGGCCGAAGCCTTCCCTTCATATAGCATTCCGCTCTAAAATGCTTCGCGCATACCTTAGAGCGTTGGCTTGCATTCTTAACTTGCAGATTTGCAATCCATTTTTTATGAAGTTCACCTTTCCTGGGAACGGCGTGTAATTCCTCATCGCCCTTGCAGCTTGCTACCAAGCACTCGTCCTTTTTGCTGAAATATGAAAAATAAGAAGAAAATTTCAATAGATATATACAAGAAATGTGGAGACCAAAACTATCAAGAAATTCTAAAATGGTCCCACGGTGCTAAATTGGGCAGCAAACTAACAAAAGCTGAAATGTATGATGAATTTAGAAAAAAAGACAGAAGCTGTAAAGTATGCAACTTTTGCAGGATCACCTGTCCAATTAGAATTTTCGCTTGCATAAATCACAAATGCACACATAATTTTCGTGCCAAATACGAAATGGGAATTACCAATAAGTTGCCATATTCACTCTTCGAATTGTTTTGGTTTTGCTTGGTTTTTTTGTAGGTTTAATTGTCGGGCACCTGTTGCTCTCGGATCGCAGAAAAGTAAATTGGTAGCTCTGATAATAATGCTAATCGGTATCGGTTTCACTCCTGATTGGATGTGCGCGAAAAATTGAAAATTTAAAAAATAAAAGAAATGGCAAAAAACAATAAAGATAATTGATTGAAGTACAGAATATATTCATATTAATTTATTAATGGCATTACAAATGTGCTTACTTAATTACTTATATTTATAATTAAATTTAAAAAATGTATTTTCCACTGCAACCGTGTCGATAGTTTTTTCCCATCGGATAATCGTTTTCCTTTTGACCGGCATTCGCATTCAAATATCCGAAGTAAAAGTAAAAATTTTTTTTTACATTTTGATAATGATATTAATACAAATTTCACCCACAGATGCCATATATTATCAATTTCTATGGAGGCGCATCTGGCCCAGGACGCGGCGGACGCGGCCGGCCAGGTCGCGGTGGACGCGGCGGCTCAGGTCGCGGCGGACGCGGCGGTGGAGCCCCAGCCCCCAATAGGAAGTTACGACGCCAAATAGCGGCTATAGCCCGGGAGGCCATCGCCGCCCGAGTCCCGCCATCAGCTGCAGTCCCGCCAGCAGCAGCAATCCCGCCAGCAGCAGTCCCCTGCTGTGTGCACTGCCCCTTGGCAGCTGCAATTAATAATATTAACAAAATTAATATTCAATAAAGTACCATAATTAACTTTGCATTTGGCTTTTTTTGGCTAGGTTTTAGCTTGGCCGCGGTAAAAACCCGCGGTTCAGCTATAAATGTGTGTGGGTGGAGGGGGAGAGGGGACGGGACGCGGCTGGCTTGGTGCGGCGGCTTAACTGTAAACGCGAAAACGGTGTGAAGCACGGAATAGGAGGAGGATAGGAAGGAGAATATTTTGACGATATTTTTGCACTTTGGGACAAATTGAAATCAATTTGAACAAAATTTCACATAATTTTGAGAAATTATAAGAATTATGCTAAAAAATAAATAAATTGGTTTGCGTACTAACACTTTACCTTTAACTAATCATAAACTTTATATTAGATACTATATACTATGGGAAGTCAAATTACTAATTCATTGTTGAAAACTGTTTTTCCGCGTTCCGTTTCCCTTTCCATTGATTGGACTAAAGAACGATCTACGGTGCACAGTGGGACATCAGCCATGAGCGCTTTGGATAACATTAATAAACGCATCTAATAGAGAATTTTCCATAGCTTTTGTAAAAAAAGAAACTTTGGATAATCAGAAATATGACATGAGATATGAGCACAGTGCAAAAATGTATTCAACATTTATTCACATACTGCATCTTTCAGGTGGAATAAAAAGTAAACTAGGCAACGTATGATTCTGGTTTTGGTATCCTTTATTAGGTATATTCATTGTTATCCATACTCAAAAAAAAACTGGTCTGTTGCAGTTGCAGTTCTAAAGAAAAACGTATTTTCTAATCCATCTATTTTTTTTCGTTGTTTTTCAACTTTGACGGGACTTTAAAAAATAAAATACTTAAATTTTACCGAGATTTTGTTTGTATGTGCTCTTGGTATATTCCTTTACCTAAGTTCAATATCTCATTTTGCTGCTTGATCGACCCAACTAACGCTACCTCGCACGAAAAACAGGCATACTATGAACGAATGTCCTGTGCGCATCCCGAGTGTCATTAAAACCACAGTAGTCATATGCACAAGGTACTTCTTAAACAACCGCAGCACGTAAGTGAGAGTCGAATGTCACGTCATTTGAACACTTGTTGCCTGTCAACCGGTGGTGTGGACATTTGGATACCCTTTTTTCTTTAATTGATATTGAAATTGTGTTTTTAAAGCTGCTTTTTTTTAAGGTTAGAACTTAATAAGCGAGTACGGCGATCAGTTAATATTTGTCCAGAGGTACAGAACACCCTGTCGCTAGTAGCCGAACTGGCTGGAGTATTTAACATTTTTCTAGCTAAAAACTGTAGCTTTCATGTTATTTTTATTATTATTAGTTTTTGATCGTCGTATATTTTCCTGCCGATTTTGCTCTGAACGAACACGCACGCCCATTGACAAAATTCAATTTACAACACGCACATGCGGGCGCCGAGACAAGCGTCGGACGGCTTTTGGGGCCCGCGTGTCCGCTCAATGCTACAAGGGAGGGGGAAGGAAACGCACGGGGACGTTAGTCAGCGTCTCCAAAGTCCGAGACAAGTATCGGAGGGCATCTTGGGACCCACGTGTCTACACACTACAATAGGGTAGGGGAGAAGAACATACAGAAGCGTCAACTGATATCGCCAAATTGTCGAGGAAATCGCCGGACGACCATTTGGGAATCTATTGATCTTCGCACTACGCTAAAAGGATGGAGAAAATAGCAGTATATGACACGTAAACGCAATTGTGGTACTCGACAACACCCCACGGTCCCAGAAGATTTAACACGGACGATATGCGTGCGAAATTATTTCATTTTATTCTCTTTTCACTTGTTTATATTCTTTGCCTTGCGCGACGTTGCTTTTCACTCCGGTTTTCTTTTCTTCTCCTCGTTACTTTTCCGTTGACACGTCCGTTCACTTTTAGTTCTCGTCAAATCAATCCTTTGCTCTCGTTTTTCAGCCGGTCTCCAGTATTGTTGTATCGTTGATGTGAGGGACAGTCTTCGTAGCTGTATTTGTTGTATCGATGGAGGATGTGCACAATCTGTCAGGGCGATTCCGGCCGGTGGACCATGACGGTGCAAAACTGATCGGCGTGACTTCCTTCGTTTCAATTTATGGCTGAAATTTATTTACAACAATATATTAAACTGAAATGCATTATTATACATTATTAATTTTTATTTTGTATTCTCGCAGCTCTCATATAAGTGGAGTATTTTGTTTTCGATAACCTGAGTTATCTGAAAATGCGGGGTGATCCGCGGTTGAAATCCGGCATGAGCAAAAATACACACCCCTTGCTTCGATTAAATTTTGTCAAACTATTATTTGTAAATAATTCGTCCAGCTCTTTCTGCAGCCTCTCTATATCAACAAGTGTAAGATCTAATTTATGCTCCTCATAGTACTTGATGACCATGTCTACTTTGTTTCTTATTTCAGTCACGGTCAATAATTCTTTTCTTCTGGCTTTCGGCAGAATAGCTCTTGTTATTGAGGAACTGAGCACAATTTTCAAGGCAGACGGTTGATCAAAATCTGGAGGTGGCATTCAGGAAGTGGCGACAATGGCGGGAGTGCTGGAGTTGTTTTATCAAATAGCAATAATTCGCCGAGCCCAATCTCTTCGAGCATGGGCGCTACGTGCTCCTTCGTCAGGTTTTTTGGACACTCCTCCAGATAGATCATTAAAGCCTTTTTTGCGTTTAACTTTTCAATCTTCCGCCTTATGCTGAACCGATGGTACAGTACGCCCCTACTGCGATTGTCCCAAATGTGCTCATTCTCCGGCTGGAATATCTTGACCAACTCCTTTCTTACAGGTCGTCCAGTCCAAGGTTATATTATGTGTTTTCAATTTTTCGAATATCACGTTAGCGATGAACGTGCGCTGACAGCGATCAAGATTGCGGTTTCCCGACTTGAGCATTTCCGTTATCAAGCTGTTTCCTGAGATGCACTCACTTGCACTTGGTATAGTAATGCAATGGCGTTTGATGATGTCGTCCGATGGAGCCGAGGGTGGATCTGCATCGCAGCTGCTGCTGGCGTGAGGTCGCTTCACGCCCGGGCTGGTGTGCGAGGTCACAGATGGAGAGGTCACGCCACCCGATAGCTGCTGCTGATCGCCTGCATGCTCCGTACTGAGTATCTGTGTCAGCCAGCTGTCTCCGGTCAGCTCATGCTCCTTCAGTTGCTGGGCCTCCTCGAATCTGCCCTCACAGAAGACGCATTGCATCAGAACAACAACGCTAGCATGCTCCTGCGGCTGTCTTCTTCTTCGCGCGCACCGGATGGTTGCTGGAGGAGAGGGGTCTGCTGGCCTGATTTGTCAGATTGAAGCTGGTGGAAGAGCATCTGGAAGAAAAGCATTTTTTGTAGAAAATTATATATTTATATTTTGAATTCAAAATAGCTTGAAACTTACGGCTGATCGTTATGGTGCGGGGTGACAACCTTGCGGGGAATCCAATGGTTCAGTCGCAGCTCGATGACATTCTTTAGCATGAAGCGTATCCTTGCTGGATATTCAGTTGACTTTGATCGAGGTTCCAACGTCTCAAAGTACTGATTCATCATAGATGCCCTTTCCAGAATCCAGATTCTTGCCGCAAGTGTTGAGGAACGGAGCCAGGCATTCCATGCCCTCGCACATTTCCTGAGCACCGGCCGTACGCTTCATTTTCTTGTCCAGTAGCTCCATGATGAACTGATGCAGCACGGTATTCGGCAGCACATTGTTGCACTTGTTGAGTTCCCCAATAAATGTAACCTTGCCGAGCATGCGCTGCTCCGCCAGGTGGCGGCGTGCCTCTTTGTTCTCGTCACGCTTGTTGAACTTGTCGCGACAGACGGCAATCAGGAGTATCTGGAAAGTGCAAGAGGGGTTTGGTTCCTCTTTAAACGATGGTGTTTCCTCGGACAGGCGCTTGCACAGCTGTGCGTACATAGACGAGTATTTGGGCTCATCCAATGCCTTATCAAAGATTATCAAGAACACACCTTTCATAATGACAATCGAATTGAGGTCAAGTTGCAGCAATTCATCGCTCAGCTCCTGGAATTTCTCGGGCGTTAGCTTGTCCAGTATTCCCCTCACACGCTGGAACACGGCATCGTTCTTCTCGCACTGCGTAAGTCCATGCTGCGGACGCAACGATGGTGGTTGCTGAAGCTGCTGCTGCTGTTGTTGGCCGCACCACGATCGCAGCGATCCGCTTCGGGGCCTGCTGCTCCAGGGAGAGTCTTCGTAGCTGTCGCGGTAGTTGTTTATTCTTCGCGACGAACTCCGCTCACAACGCCATCGCTGACACCAAGCGAATGCCCACCACTTGATCCGACAGCAGGGGGGGATCGTCTTTCGAATACGAATACATCCTTGTCGTCATAAATTTGGGAATGGAGGGGTATTTGAATTTGCTTTGCTCTTTCCGTATTTATGCACAGAGAATGGAAGCATTTTCGCAATAGTTACTGAACATTTCAGCCTACTGTACCGTGTCACCGTGACCATGGACAGCCTCTTTTTGCAATTTTGCGAACAAAGCGCAAATCAAGTGCGATATGTGTTGTAACACATTACCCGACCAGGCCATGCCACGGACCTTCCACGGGGCGTTATAGACAACACTTCTAAACTGCAGCACTTCCAAACGGAAGCTATGTAGATATCTACATATATCTACATAGCCACAAAAATG